>JASAMX010001852.1:0-58562 GCA_030248175.1 Microlaimidae sp. YZB2_3 | reverse complement strand
TTTTCTTAATTTTTTCAAAATTGGGAGGGGGTTTAATCTTTTCCCCCCACGTCTGAGTGGGGGAAGGGTTAAACCCCGCCCCCTTTTCAGAATTCGGGGGGGGGGTTAACCCCCCGCCCGAGCCCACGTATGGTTTTCACTTATACAAAATACCGTACCTCACTATTCGCACCAAATCTTTTCCCCACCGGCACACATCGCAAATATATGTTTCCAAAAACTCCAACGAAATAGGGGTTTTTGAAGAAAATACCTACTACCAACAAAAAAACAAAAATCCAGGAGACAAAGCGATAACAGAGCGATCGATTTATTTTAGACTTTTAATAATATGTCCCGATTCGCCTTCAAAAATACAGTCCAAATCACGACAATCGCTACTGGCGGCAGGATAGCAAGCGGATCCGAGAATAAATAACCCGGCAACGAGTACAGAGCTCCCTGCGCCATCAAGCCGTCGTTACGACGGCATAGTCAGTTCGAGGCGAGTTACAATAAAAATACCAGGGTAACCGCCAGTCCCAATCATCACAATGATATCGCCGATGGATAGGTGTAGTTAGCAAATCCGCGATTTACACCTTAGGTAATAAGAAGAATAGTATACCGCTATTGCATTCCATCTCTTCGTTGCTAGAGAGTATAACGAGTCACGATTCGTAAAAATACCACAGGTGACCGCTTTTTTATATAATCCAAATCAAACGAATAAATTATGCGTACCACATATAAATGGAAAAAAATCATGCTCACAGAAATTTCGACAATCGCGAAATCCCTATTTTTTTAATTAAAAGGTAAATTTAGTTGTATAATGCGCCACAGACTCGTGGATTTTGTACTGATTGTTGACTCTTTCTGTCTAGTGACAAGACGATGAGAAAGATGTTTCGTTTGCCCGAACTCCTCGCCCACCGAGCTTGCAGAGGTCACGACGACTCGAACCAAACGTATTCTCTAAAACAAAACAAAAGTAGGTATGTAATAATAAATTGGAAAAAAGGATTATTGATTTATTACGGGATTAGAAAATGCACAAAATACACACACCATTTCACCGCAAATCAATTGAAGCCGAAAATAATCAAAATAAAAATGTAGCATAGCAATATAAAAACTAATATTCATTCAATTCAGTTTAAATATAAAAAAAAAACTTAAGCTATCTTTTTTAAAAAACAAATCTCATTTGAAAATTATTGACTTTTTAGAAAACATTTCCCATTAGAAAAAAAGGACGTATTGGAAAAAAGTGCCAGAACGCAAATATACAATTAATGTTTCCTGGAACTATTTGGGAAGCTCATCTTTTTGGAGCTCCGGAGCGGTTCCCGGAACTCCAGATCTTGGGTTCTACATTTAGTATTAGGGTAGTGCATTTAATTCCGGCACTTTTTTTGTTTTTCTGATGTAACTTTTCACTGTAAGGCTCGATTTTCATGTTTGATAGCTCATTTTTAAGCTTTTACGATACTGCGTTGCGTCACAAAAATTTCACTGTACGAAAGTAGTTTTTTACTTAATTAAAGCAGTTTTAAAAAAAAATGGAAAATTGCCGAAATTAAATGTGTGCATTTAATTTCGGCACTTTACAAACAATCGATTGTTTCTCAGTCAAAAAATCATCATTTTCAAAAATTTAAAAACCTATCATTATCTCCATACAGTTTTCTTTAATTTAAGCTTCTACTTGTTGTTCAACGTGTTACTGGCAAAAAGTTACAGCTAAAATGCCAAATGGTATCAAAATGAGCAAAATTTGGGAAAAAAGTGCATTTAATTTCGGCACTTTTTAAAAGGACCCACTTAATCGAGTTTAAGTGCAGTGCTATGACCCCTACACATTTCAACGTTGTGTTTTAACTATTTACAACTACGATTTAACATCCGACCACTTAATTCAACCCGTTTTTACCTACAGCAATATGTGTGCCGAAATTACACTATTTTATTTTATAACGATTGCTCACCACAGACGCAACGTAGAACCACGGGAACTAAAAATTCGAAAAATAAACTAAATTTTACCAGGACAGTTTAATTTTTAAACCAATTTATTGCGTAATCATGAAATTCCCATGTTCTAAAAACGAGTAACAATTTTATTTTTTATAAATCACACAATTTCACATAAACACATCATATCATAACAAATAAAAAGCTCACGACAGTCATCTACATATAATTAGCTCTCATTTGAGCTATTAAACGTCGTATTCCGTCCAGGATTACCAAACATATAATCCAAAATCAAAAATGCCCGATTTGGAAAAGTGCCGAAATTAAATGCACTACCCTACTAGTAGTAATTAAAAAGTAATGCCATTGATTGTCCGACTGTAATTTTTTTTGTAAAGTTTTTTTCAAAACTAATATTAAAAACAATAAAAATTCCTAAAATGCGAATAGAATAATTTTTTACAATACATTTGAATGTAAAATAACCTTAAAATTAAAAGGCGCACTGCTCCCTTCAGTTTAACCGGCTGGAGCTCGGCGGATAATATTAGAAAATAGAAAAATAACAACAGTAATCGAATGTCCGGAGCTTCACGGCGAATTTAAAGTTTAAAAAGCTTTTTTACTGGCCGAAATTACTAATTTCTAAATATTGGGCAGAGCTCCGAAGCTCACTTTGCTTAAAATGATCCGAGCTCTTCTCGCATTAACTTAAAATTAGATTTCCCCTTTAAAATTTTCTAAATTAAGTTTAATTTTTAAAATAATGTTGTTTGTTTGGATTAAAGTACAAAATCAAAACCACTGTAAGTGCTTGCTAACTTTAGTATCAGTAGTGCAGGCGTGTTCACTAAAGGAAAAATTTGCGAAGTGAAAATTCAAACTGCACACAACAAAACGACAAACTAGAAAGTTAAAGGAATTAATAAAGAGTAAATCGTAAAAGTTAGATAAAAACTATAGCAATCACAAGATATATGCGAACAAAATTAAGAATAGATATCAACGGAAAATTATACGTATTGTAACACGATGCCGTTTTTGTTGTTTTATACTTATTTCTAAAACTAAACGCTTATAGGGTGATAACTAAAAGCTTGAGTTAGAAATTTTTAAGCATTTTATATGCTGCTATTTGCATAGATGAACACGGTCAAAAAGCTAGGGGGGTGTTTACCCCGTAGATGAACACGGTCAAAAAGCTAGGGGGGGGTGTTTACCCCGTAGATGAACACGGTCAAAAAGCTAGGGGGGTGTTTACCCCGGGTAAATAAAATTTCAAAATCTAGAAGGGGGGTCGTAGGGGGGTCGAATTCGAACGCCCCTAGCTTTCTAGGGGGGGTCGACCCGGGGTGGAAGATTTCAAAACCTAGAGGGGGTCAGGTGGGGCCCGATTTCCGAAACAAAATACGTTTAAGCCATTAAATATTTAATAATAGTTTTTTTATAAGATAATACTACATTTTATTAAATAAAAAGCAATATTTAGGTATAAAAAGGGTGTAAAAACATGAATTTGTGTTAAAAATTAAGTATAAAAAAGTACTTACAATTTTCTCGAGAGGGGAAGGGGGTCAGATTTCAAAATCTAGAGGGGGGTCAGGGGTAAAAAATTTGAAAATTTGGGGGGAGGGGGGCCCCTGGATTTTTTTCTAGGGGGGGGCCCAAAATTTCGAGGCTAGGGGGGTGGACCCTACCCTACCCCCCTTGTTCATCTATGGCTATTTGTAAAAATGGAATAGAAAATACTAATACAATGGTGACAAGTAGGTTGTAGAAATGGAATAGAAACCCGCCCTTCTTTCTCTTTTGGGCCGGCCGAAGTAAAAATTTGGGGTTCCCAGAGCGACAAATTTTGTGGTCTTTTGCCAACGGCCAGAGTTTCGTTCAACCCTGGTCGCGTCCGTCCGGCACGCTGCTGGCCCTGCTCACCCTCTCTTCCCACTCTCGGAGAAGATGAAGATCTGCAACCGCTGCAGGGTTCGCCCAAAGGTCGCTTTAATTCCCCCAAAGGGGGTATTAACCCGTTCCCGTAAAGGCCTTTTCAACCGCTACAACCGTGAAACCTTCGTACAACAAAGGTTAAACCTTCGTCTCACGGTAGTCGTATTTTCGTATGATAAATGTCGTTTCGTAGGTACGTAAACCTTACCACGGTAAGCTCTTCGCATGACCTAGGTTTTACTTCCGTCATACATAATTTTTTGTGCGCGAACAGTGCCCAGCGAAAGAGCAAATTGAAATGGTTAAAGCTGTACGGTAGCAATATGCAAATTTTTACAACATGAAATATCCTACGTAATACAATGTTTTTGTGACAAAAATTTGCATATTGCCACCGTACCGCTTTAACCATTTCAATTTGCTCGCTCACTGGCCACCACTCGCGCAAAAAAATTAGGTATGACGGAAGTAGACACAGGTCGCACGAATGTTTCACGGTTGTAACCGAGAAAAAGGCAATTACGGGAACGGGTTAAAGCGGTCAGATTTAAAATTTTAATGGAAGGTCAATTGGAGTAATAAAATTGTTGGGAAAATAGGAGAGGGGCAGGGGGACGGGGGAAAGGGGGGAGACCCCTAAGTTTTTAGGGGTGAGGGAGGGACAAGGCGGGGCAAGGTGTTAGGCCAGAGGAGCGGACGGACCTCAGCATACAACGACTCTACTTTTTCACCTATGCTAGAAACCTTAGCAGAAAACTGCTATCAAATAGAAAAATACAAAATCTATAACACGCTTAGCCACATTTTTTAAACAATTATATAAATACTAATTACTATGATATGAGCCACTTTGTAAAAAAAATAACAAATAGAAATTTTTTTAATATCAAAACTACCCAATAAAAATAAATTTTATCACTACGGTTTTAATTTTTAATAAAAAACGTAAAGTCGTCAGCAAAAATTTTTTAGAAAATTTCAAATCTACTATATATGTATATATATAGATATATATATATATATATATATATATATATATATATATATATATGTATATATATATCAGAGAAAGACCAAAGCCATTAAGAAATCTGAAAGGATAGTTACAGCCACAGCACTGTCGTCACACACTATTGTTGCAAAAAAATTTTTTAGTACAACAGGGAAAACAAATTTATTTTCACGCTAACACAATTTTCTTTGCAAAAATCAGTTGTAGCAAGAATATATTATAATACTAGAGAGATGACTATACACTAAATCTTTAACCAAAATTTGGCTAAAAAATTCACACATATACAATCTTGTGCAACTTTCTGAAAAAAATCCTCATTTTCTGTTAGTTTTCCCGCACAGCGATTTTCAAACGCAGTGTTAGTTTTCTTGCAGTAAAAATTGCGATTTTCTCTTTACTTATAGCCGCGTTTTTTTTGCATTACTTGCGAATATTTGTGCACAATTAAACAAAAGACAAATTGTGCTTTGAATGTATGACTTTTATAGCAAAATTTCGGTCAGAAATTTAATGTACAGTCCGACTTTCTCTTGTGTTATGTATTCTTGTTTGTAGTAATTCCATGCAGAAAGAAACTACATCAATTACGCTACCAGAAGTCTGAGGCCAAATAAAGCGAAAGCGAATTTTTGGAACAGGAAAAATATCGAAAATAATTTGCTATTTTAGTGTTTTTTTACAGAATTGTTTATTTTTCTGCATCGTCCATTTTTAGCAAAAAAATGGGGGATACAGGAATTGAATCAATATGAATCTGTAATTAGACCTACTTCAATGATTGGCCGCGTTATAAGCTTACACCATAGCTCATTGATTGATTAAAGGCGTCGTACTTCTGCAATATCATCAAGATAGCGGAAACTGTCGCAATACATCAATTCAAAGCTAGCATATACATTTATTCATAATTTTTCATTACATTACTATAGCGAAGGAAAACACAATGGCGACCTGACAGACGATAATAGACTATACTAATCAGCCGAAATTTGCATAAAGCTTTTAATAATAAACGAATATTTCGGTATAAAATACAAATTAATTAAAAGTTAAGTTTCACATGAGAAGCCAAAATATTTAAAGTTTAAATTAAAAAAAAACAACAAAAAATACTTTGATATTTCTTAATACATATTTTAAACCTAACTCAAGACTTATTTATAAATTAAATCAGATCCAATTATATAATTACTTTTCAGTTTCCTCATTTCCACTTAATTTACATGGAAAATAAAAGTTTTTAAAACCGAGAAATCGGTTTGAATCCTGCACAACTACACCCCCAAAAAATCTTAGTTTCTCGATTCGAGTATAGACCGATTACAATTCTGTTGCAATCGTATTTTCCTCCGCATTTTTTTGGGTTATTTTCTTGCAAATTGCGCTGAAATGAGTCAGTGTCAATGTCAAACGGATATCTACAACCTAAGAGAATTCCGGTAAAAATTAAGTTTACGCAGTGTAAAAACTTCCTATCGTCGTTCGTTACCATGACATTATGGGTCAGAATCATTATACAACACAGGTAATTGTGGATTTTTTTATTGTTTAACACTACAAATATTGTAAGAGTTATGTTTTTTGCTATTGATTTTTTATGAGGTAGTAGCTTGGGGTTTTTGGGGCCCCCCCTTATGCCCCCCCCCCCGCCAAAAAAAAAAAAAATACCCTAAAATATGACGCCATTTTGACCTATGATGACGCCATCACGCGAATTTTTTGCATTTAGCCCTATTTCAATGTATTTTAAGCCATTAGACCTATTTTTACCTTATTTTCGCTTTTTTTTTGTTCCTTTTTCCCTTTGCCCTTACTTTTTTCTCTTTCTTCTCTTTTTTTCTTCTCTTTCCCCCCGGGCGCCCCCCCGTTTCAAAAAAGTCTGCCCCCCGCGCCCCCCCATTTGGAATTGCCCCCCCCCGTTTTAACCCCGGGGGGGGCAGTGCACAGGTCTGTAGTAGCTTTTACTATACAATCTTTAACACCTTGATTGCCAAGTAGCGTACACTTCCTCTCCCCCCACCCAAAAAAACTTTTTAATATTCAATACGACGTTAATCAAACGGTTGATTATAAAAAAAGAATGTTAACAATAAATGTCTTTCTAATTTTAATTCCGAAAACAGTCTCTTACAGTTTGGCGGAACTGGGATAAATTTGTCTGATAAATAATTCAAGTGACCCTAACACTAAAAAAACGTGAGTACACAGAATTCAAACCCTCAAGCCCTGCTCCTTTATAAACGACCGCGTATACTTGTTCAATATACAGCTAAAGTCCGTTCAAAAACTATTAATTAAAAAAAAATTTATAAGGTAAGCATATCTCGCTAAAAGTACGGTTGATTCAGACTACAACTGTATCAATCTCTAACTAATAGTGATGGGCGGAACTACGGAACGCCCGGAACCGGAACATAGGTGAGAAAGGGGGGGGGGGGGCAGGGTGGGGTCCACCCCCCTAGCCTCGAAATTTTGGGCCCCCCCCCTAGACGAAAATCTAGGGGCCCCCCTCCCCCCCAATTTCCGAATTTTTTACCCCTGACCCCCCTCGAGATTTTAAAATCTGACCCTCCCCCCTCCCCTCTCGGGAAATTTTTAGGTACCTTTTTTTACTAAATTTTCTTCCAAAAACGTGAATTTTAATCACATATTCATGCTTTTACACCTTTTTTATACATGAATATGGCTTTTTATTCAATAAAATGTAGTATTATCCTATAAAAAAAACAATTATTAAAGTTATTATGGTTTAAAACTGTTTTGCTTTGGACACCGGACCCCACCTGACCCCCTTCTAGATTTCAAAATTTCGCACCCCGGGTCGACCCCCCCCCTAAAAGGCTAGGGGGGGGGGGGTCCGGACCCCCCCTGGGACCCCCCTCCTAGAATTCAAATGTCGATTTACCCCGGGTAACCACCCCCCCCCCTCCTAGCTTCCCCGACCTTGCTCACCTATGAACCGGAACTGGAACCGGAATTGAGACTTTCAAAAAATCAGGAACAGGAATCGGAACTGAGATTTTTCAAAAATCCGGAACAGGAACCGGAATTCCAAAATTTGCCCGAAACATCCGGAACTCGAATCGCCTATCACACTGTAAAACCCCCGCAACACCGTAACCGGAACCGAAATTGAGATTTTTAAAAATACCGTAACAGGAACCGGAATTCAAAATTTTGCCCGGAACATCCGGAACCGGAACTGCCCATCACTATCACTATTCACTACTAACTAACATCGAATTCTATACATTAATAAAAATTTCATATAAATCAACCGTACCATTTAGCGAAAAATGATGAGACTGAAAATGATACCTCAAAATTTTCGCAGTCTCAATCTATTTTGAACAGACTTTCCACCGCTTTCCGGTGTTGAGTACGTCCTATTCGCTCAGCACACTGTCTCATTCCACCGCAAATGCATAGCGAACAACACGAGTGTGCACGCGGTCAATCCGTCAGTGGAGGCAACGTACCGGAGGCGCTTCGCGGCGCAAGGATCGATAAATCAATCAATCAATATATTATATACAGGTTACAACGTTGAGACAGTACACAGACGCGGGTAACGCACGGACGCGCGTCTGCTCGCGGACGGCTGTCCAGGCTAAGACCGCATTTCGTAGAGCCGATCCGGTAGAACCAGTATGTTTACATCACCACACCGGTACTCGAAGCTCTCTCTGAATACAGCAAAGCACGCGTTTTACCCAAAGTTTTTTTTCTTGGGGAAAATTATGTTCACAAAAATTTTATATTTAATGAAGTCCCGCTTTAAAAATTTTTAAGATATGTAACTTTATATTAGCTTTTTTTAAAATAAGCTTCAGGTTTTTTTTTTATTTTTAAGAGTTACAATCGAGGAACGTAATAAAATAAAAAAAAGGGAAGCTTAAAATTTTGTGTAACTTTTATTTTGTAAAAAAAACTTTTATGTTATGTGATGTGATTTTTAGGTCTGGTTTACAACGGAGTGACACCTCAACAACTTTTTTTGGGTTACAGTTACACCTCAAATACCCCATTTTTATGGTTTTTACTACTGGGACTCCCCAAATTTTAGGGGAAGGGATGTCCGGGGTAGCCGAAGGCTAAAACCTACCCCAAAAATGACAGGGGAGGGGCTAGGTTAGGTTTTGCTTGGGCTTAGCTTAGATTTTGCTTAGGCTTAGATTTTGCTTAGGTTTGGGTTTTGCTTAGGCTTAGCTTAGCTTTTGCTTAGGCTTAGATGTTTTGCTTAGGTTTAGACTTAGCTTAGGGCCCGTTCACACCAGTTCCCAGTTACCGGAAAGACTTGGAGCGGCGCTCCAACTTCTGGGAATAAATTAAGGGAAAGCGAGCGGAGAGGCGTCTTCGCGCATATCACACGCGCTCAGTGCATACATACAGACTTTTTTACGTAATAATGTTGGTAATTATGTTAATTAAGGACACACACCAGCTGCACAATATTGATTTTTTTAAAATTTTTTGTGCGCAATTATTACAACGCTCCGCTTCTTTTTTCGTTCTCTTTTTTCAGGCGGGTGTATGAATATGGAACGAAAATTGTTGTTTTTTAACCAAAACAATGTTAATACGATATTTTTAAACAAATTTAAAAGTTTTAGTTTTAAAAACACTAATCTATTTCATCAAACGTTTCTAAAATATCAATTTATTAATAAAAGTAATAAAGATTTACGTTTTATTAAATTAGACTTGATTTTTAGCTTTTCTTTTAATAATTCAATTTAGCACTTTAAAAACTATTTCTAAAATGTCCTTTATTTGTCTTTTAACGATTTTTTTATAATTGTAGGTACGATTCCACAACGCTTCATATGTACAATTTTTAATTACAACGCCCCGCTTTTGTTTTGTTCTGTTGCTTAAAGCGGGAACGAATATGATACAATAATCTTTGTTTTTTTACCCAAAATCATCAAAGAAACAATTTTTTAAACAAATTTAAAAGTGTAACAATTTTTTAGTCTAAAAAAAATTATTTATACAATCAAAAAGAATATAAATTTATTTATAAAAGTAATAAAAATTCTAAACTTTTTTTACAATTTTTTTGATTACTCAATTTTTAACATTTAAAATTTAATTTTTAAAGTTTTTTTGTGGTTTAAACGAATATTTCGTGTTTGTACGTTCGACTCAAAGCGCCTTATTTGACTTAAACAACGCGCCGCGCGCGGTTTGGTTTTGCTTAGGGGGGGCTGGTGGGGGCGTTGGTGGGGAACTACTGGGATTAGGTGTGAACGGGGCCTTAGTTTTTGCTTAGGCTTAGGTTTTGCTTAGGCTTGCTTTAGGCTTTATTTTTTCTCAGACTTAAGTTTTGCTAAGGTTTAGCTTAAATTTTGCTTAGGCTTAGCTTAGTCGCTGATTTTTTTACCGTTTTTGGGGTAGGTTTTGGCCCTTCTCGTCCGGGGTACCCCGAAATTTTAGGGAAGGGAGTGTCGGCAGTAATCGGGATTTTTTGGGGATATAACCCAACCCTCCCCCTTCCCTTCTCACCTATGGTGGCAAGTGACACCACGTTCACACCGAAACAAAAAGACGATCACGACGAACATAGATGTTTTTTTTGGGGGGAGACAGAGGGGTACACCCCCCTCCCTAGAGCCAAAATTTTGGACCCCTCCCTAGAAAAAATCTAGGAGCCCCCCCGCCCCAGAAAAAATCCAAGGGCCCCCCTCCCCCCAAAAGCTCAAGAGCGGTCCGGCCTAACCACCCTCCCTGGCGAGACTAACCCCCTCCCCGACCAATTTAGAAGTATAATTTTTTATTTACTGTCAAAAACATGGTTTTTTAGTCAAAAACAGTGTTTAAATACACTTTTTAGGCCTAAATCATTGATTTTAAAACACTTTGATAAAAAATTATACTATTAAGAAATAGTATAAAGTCGCGCTGAACGCGTTGTTACTTGTCTGTCACTCTAGTATCATTCAGACTAAGTGGGCTCGTTATGATTTTATTTTTACAAATTCGTGCAATAAAATAAATCACAAAAATTTTCTATGATATGTTAGTTATTGTGGGTTTTTGATGATTAAAAATTAAAAGAAAAATAGGTATTGAAATAATTTAGCATGATTTTCATAGATGTTTTTGGTCGGGTCCGCTGGGGGGGGGGGTTCACCCCCGGGTGGAAGGCAAAAATTTTTAGGGGGGTCCAGGGGGGTCCGGACCCCCCGGGCTTCTTAGGTAGGGTCGACCCCGGTTACTAGATTTCAAATTTAGGGTGGGGGGTCAAGGGGGTCTGATTTTAAGTTTTTTAAAATCAATAATTTAAGTGTTTTTAGGTCTAATATTGAATTTTATATACTAAAACAGTCTATTTAGGCCTAAAAAGTGTATTTAAACACTTTTTAAAAAACCTTGTTTTTGACAGTAAATAAAAAAATTATACTTCTAAATTGGTCGGAAAGGGTGTCAGCCTCGCTAGGGGGGTCAGGCCGGACCGCTCTCGAGCTTTCGGGGGGAAGGGGCTTCTGGATTTTTCCTAAGGAGGGGGGTCCACAAAGTTTTGGCTCTAGGGGGGGTGGACCCCTCTGACCCCCCCAAAACCATCTATGATGATTTTGGTTGTTGTACAACGTAGTAGTGGTGTTAAAGACCAATTATTTAAGTACAATTGCCTTTTCAGCTGACTTTTGGACGAATTTAACCAATTATTTTATTTTTTGGATTATAAATTTACAAAAATATCTACTGCAAAAGATACAAGCGGGGCAGTAGTTTGGTTCTTGTTTGTTTATCGTGCACCAACTATTGTTGAATTAAATGCAATGAGGCTGAGAATAATACAGAACTCAAAACAAATTCCGGTAGTATACTAATTCTTGACCTAAATTTTGCAAGAAAAGTCACACTTACACCACAAATGACTTCCTGTGCAATCACCATCGCTTTTTCTTAAACAGCAAATTTTTTCTGCAATCAATAGATGTTTTCTCGCGCAGCGACTTCTAGTTAAGGAGTGCAAAAAAAATTGAATTATTTTCCGCAAAAAAATGACTATTTTAGAATAGATATCCAAATCGATGCTTACTACAAGTAGCAGAAAATGGCGGATTTTTCTTGAAGTCGCCCAATAGTCGAGTTTCTTGCAAATTTTGGTAAAAAATTTAGCGCCGGACAGCTGGATAATGTTATAATTTAGATAAGTTCAACTGCCTAATAGTCAAAAAATGTATTTTTGTTTAATAAAATTAAAAAATAATCTAAGAGTTGGACTGTCAAATATAATAAAAATAAACAGTATCAAAAACATTATTATTTTTTATTTAACTTTACAAAAATAAATCATTTATTTTAATGCAAGAGAAAATTATACGGAAGCTCGCTTAAAATAATTTAAAAATAACGTTAATATAAAATTATGGAAAAAAGGTTGCTTGGTAAAAATATACTAAAATACAAACACACAATACACAATATCAAAAAAGCTTTAGCATAGGTCAGAGTACTTTAACACAATTATAATAATTGAGTAGTAAAATGTCAACATAACACTGCCACAAAAAGTATAATACTCATGTTAAAATTATTTTAAAACGTTTTTAAATAAATCAAAAGAATAAAATCCACGATCCGTGACTGAATTATACTTTAAAGCAGCTGAAATGCCGGTTGTCAATTAATTCGCTTCAAATGTCGTGCTGTGACAATTTAAAAGGTACTACGGGCGGGTAACTGACTTAAATTCGGCCATCCTTAATTTCGCTCACTGGCTGTTATTTTGGCCATGCGCAAGTTCTAAAATGAAATGCGAATGGCTTGGTAGATGATATGATCTTTCCTGCCGCTGCCATACGCAGTTCACTTTAAACGTTGCAGACCTGTGCACTACCCTCCCCCGGGTTTAAACGGGGGGGCACGGGGGGCAACTTTTTTGAAACGGGAGGGGCAATAAAACGGGGGGGCAAGCAGGGGAAAAAAGGAGAAAAAAAAAAGAAAAAAAGAAGGGAAAAGAGAAAAAAAGGACAAAAAAAAAAGCGAAAATAAGGTAAAAATAGGCCTGAAATGGCTTAAAATACATTGAAATCGACTAAAAACTGCAAACAATTTACGAGGATAGCGTCATCATAAGCCAAAAATGGCGTCATAATTTTAGGGTACTTTTTCATTTTTTGGCGGGGGGGGCAATAAAACGGGGGGAGGGCAATAAAACGGGGGGGGGGGGGGGCAATCCTCCAATAAAACGGGGGAGGGGGGCATTTCCAGACGGTGCACAGGTCTGACGTTGTACACGATAAAAATAGCAGCCGGTGGCCGAAATTAAATCGGTTACTCTACGGGGAAACTTGGATTGATTCGTGGGAACGTGGATCCTTGCGAACTCGGACCCGTGGTAACTCGCGATTCCCGGCAACTTTTAACCGAGAAAAATGGAAATTCGAACCAGGTTCGCTCAATATACAGACGAACGACTTCGATAAAACGCACCGAATTTCCATTTTAGAACTCCGTATTTTCTTTGAGTTTTTCTAAACCGGGTTTAAGCTCGAAAAGCTCCACGTTATTATTACAGGTCGCAAAATCGATGAAAACAACCAGCTAATCGACTGCTAACTTACATTTCTAATTTGGAAACGGAACTATTTATACAGCGAGAATCAGTCTTGAAATGACATCTTTTGTGACAAATAAGGCGACAATCTAAATATAAAAACACAGATTATAACTAAATTATAAATTATATAACTGAATTAAATTTGGTTAAAATTATATAAAAATATTAAATTATTGTGTTGTGATAAAAAAACCAACGATTTTTACAAAAAAAATAAAAAAATACAATCAATTCTCTTTGAAATATAGAACAAAAATAATTAAATTAACTTAAAGAACGAATACCCTAAATAAATTGAATTCGTTAATAATAGACAAATTTTGGTGAAACTTTACAAAAAAACTTAGGTAGCCAAAAGCTTAGTTTTAATTTTTGTCCATTCTGACAAATAATAAACAATACGATTTTTCCGAAAAAAGAAACAAAGATGTTGTGGTTTTTTTAAACATACCTCAGTTACTGTTTTTTTTTTTTCAAATTAACAGTTAATTTTCACCTTTAAACCATTATTTTAAATTCAAAACGAGTTAAATAACTTATTTTAATCCTTATAAAAGTACAGAAAACTTTGCAACACACTTCAGTTTCACACAGGAGAAACAAAAAGACCTGGATTTAAAAAATTACCAATTAACGAGTCGAGTTCTTGTTTTTCAAAAAACTTTGTCTTATTGCTTTAAAAGCAAGTTTAAATTTTAAGTTTTTGATTACCTACGATTATTTTCTCACAAATATAATTAAAATCCGTCTCTGATTATGTGACTAACCGCAAATTGTGTCTTAATTTTTAATATTAGGATACCCGTCCTTAACTGATTAAATGAATAATAAAAATATGTATTATACCTTTGCACTGATAACCTTGCTTTCCAAAAGTTCGCTGAATCGGATTCCCACATACATTACATTTAGTTCTTCTAAATTCATTATTATTAACAGCATACAGACCTGTGCACTGCCCCCCCCCGGGGTTAAAACGGGGGGGGGGGGGCAATTCCAAAACGGGGGGGGGGGGGCGCGGGGGGGGAAACTTTTTTGAAACGGGGGGGGGGCAATAAAACGGGGGGGGGCAAGACGGGGGGAAGAAAAAAAGAGAAAAAAGAGAGAAAGAAAAAAAGAAGGGAAAAGGGAAAAAAGGGACAAAAAAAGCGAAAATAAGTTAAAAATAGGTCTAAAAATGGCTTAAAATACATTGAAATAGGCTAAAAACTGCAAAAAATTCGCGATGATGGCGTCATCATAGGTCAAAAATGGCGTCATATTTTTAGGGTACTTTTTCATTTTTGGCGGGGGGGGGGGGCAAATCCTCCAATAAAACGGGGGGGGGCATTTTCAGACCGTGCACAGGTCTGAGCATAGAATCTTATTATAGATGATTGCATATTGCATAAATTTTAGTTGCAGCCATAAGTAGTGGACAGGTAGGCAGGGTTAAATGATTCTGATTTAATGGATTCGGATTTAATGGTCTAAATGATATTTTTTTGCAATTAAAGCTTAAAAATGCAATGAAAAGGCGTTTTTAACCTACAAGTAGCGTCAACATTTTTTTCTTTCAAATCGAAAAACGATATGAGTTAAATGCACTCCAGAAACAAAACGTTGTGCTAAGAAAGCGTTGCGTTTT
The DNA here is from genome assembly GCA_030248175.1 of Microlaimidae sp. YZB2_3. Taxonomy (NCBI): domain Eukaryota; kingdom Metazoa; phylum Nematoda; class Chromadorea; order Desmodorida; family Microlaimidae; species Microlaimidae sp. YZB2_3. The sequence continues at coordinate 43,445 of JASAMX010001852.1, read as the reverse complement.
TTTAAATTTTAATCTTATCTAAATAAAATAAAAATTTTTATAGAAGTGACGAAACCTTTTCTAAAATTTCTATTACCTCAGACATTCCCCGCTAAAAAGTAAAAAAAAAACAGTAACAATTTGAAAAAATCTTTTTGGGAATACCTTCTGTAAAATTTTTAACCACACTTTTTTCGACCTAACCCCATCTCTCTAGGTTTTAAAATCTTCCACCTCGGGTCCAGCTAGGGGGGTTCAACCCCCCTAGATTTCGAAATGTCATTTACCCCGGATAAACACCCCCCTAGCTTCGGTTACCGTGTTCATCTATGGGAATACCTTCTGTAAAATTTTCAGCCGCACTTTTTTCGGACACACCCCAGCCTCTTAGATTTTGGTGAAGGATGGCTGAACATTTTAGGCGGGTATACACCAAAAACTCCACTTCAGCGTTTTTAGTCCTATTCTATGAACCCACCTTAGCCCCCCACCCTCATCCCCAACAAATTTTTAGGAGAGGGGAAGAGAACAGGTTGCAATAGAAATTTGCAGAATTACACATGTGGTGTTATGGCCACTTCAAAAATATTGTTTTTATTTAAATTAATTTCTCAGTTTAATTGAATTAACTTATAATAAAACTTACGCCCTCAGTCGAACGGCGACGAAAGTATGTTCGTTAAATATGTGAAGCTTTCGCCCTCTCTTCATCAGCTTCTTGGACTGGGGATGCCTGAGCATATTCGGCGGGATAAGGAAATATCTAAAAAAAAATGTTTGTATTCACTAATAATGTTATTATTTTATATTAATGATCAGATAACAAAATTAATATTATACTAAGCATAGTCTATGCATAGTTTAACTCTACTGTTTTCATCATTTCATTTTTCTTTTCTTTTTTTTCCCTCTTTTTCTATTTTTTTTCTTTTTTTTTCATCAACAACATCAATTCTGCGACTTAATTGCCGCCAATATGAAATACAATTCTAACAAAATATCAACGAACGTAGCTATCTGATATGACTTTAAAGGCTCAAAAAGAGCGCTTATTTAAGTCAGTTTGAAAACTTTTCTTGAATGCATCCAAGGATCGACGGTTACTTGAGATGTGAGCAAGAAGGTGGGATGTTCCCACCCCTCCTTCAAATATCATGCTTTGACTGAAGCTAACTGCCTATCCATGCTCCCAAGCATAAGTGGGCAGCTAGACGAAAATCTAGAGGCCCCCCTCCCCCCAAATTTCCGAATTTTTTACCCCTGACGCCCCGTCTAGAATTTGAAATCTGACCCCCTTAATTCCCCACTCGAGAAAATTTTAGGTACTTTTTTATACTAAATTTTCTTTCAAAAACGTGAATTTTTAACACAATTTCATGTTTTTATACCCTTTTTATACCAGAATATCGCTTTTTAGTCAATAAAATAGATAGATAGATAGTACAAAATTTTTTTACCCGTGCGGTATGTTTTAGATGTAATATCCCGTTTGATAGCTACTCACGGTATGTTTTAGATGTAATATCCCGGTTGATAGCTACTCAGATCGTTTAAATTATTTCTTTTTGGAATCTTTAGAACTAAGAAGAGTAAAACTAGATTTATACATGGTATATAACATAGTATATGGCGTTTTAGATCTAAAACTTGAAGACTTTTTTAAATTTAGCGTTTCAAATCATTGTTTGAGAGGTCATAATTTAAAACTACAACCAAATCATTTAAGTAAAATAGATTGCCATCATAGGTGAGAAAGGGGGGGGGCAAGGTGGGGTCCACCCCCCCTAGCCTCGAAATTTTGGGGCCCCCTAGACAAAAATCTAGGGGGCCCCCCTCCCCCCAAATTTCCGAATTTTTTACCCCTGACCCCCCTCTAGATTTTGAAATCTGACCCTCCCCCTTCCCCTCTCGGGAAAATTTTAGGTACCTTTTTTATACTAAATTTTCTTCCAAAAACGTGAATTTTCATCACATATTCATGCTTTTACACCCTTTTTATACATGAATATGGCTTTGTATTCAATAAAATGTAGTATTATCCTATAAAAAGAACAATTATTAAAGTTATTATGGTTTAAAACTTTTGCTTTGGACACCGGACCCCACCTGACCCCCCTCTAGATTTCAAAATTTTGCACCCCGGGTCGACCCCCCCTAAAAAGCTAGGGGGTCCGGACCCCCCTGGGACCCCCCTCCTAGAATTCAAAATTTGATTTACCCCGGGTAACCACCCCCCCTAGCTTCCCCGACCGTGCTCACCTATGATTGCCATAAAAATTTTTTTAGTCAAAAAAAAAATATAAATGCATGGAATTCCCTCTCATCAAATGTTGTAAAATGTAAGAATCTAGTTAAATTTAAAAAAATATTGAATGACGTATGTTTAAAGAATTTTGTAAACTGTATTAATTTCTTAAATAATATGTTCCTTAAAGTTTTGTAGGTTTGGGGGGTAAATGAGTGTAAAAATTACCTTTACCTGCCCACTTGCCTTTTAGTTTCAGATTGCTATGTAAATTTGTCTGTCTGTTACTACATGACTATATGTGTATGTACATTTATTGGCAAGTAAATTTATTCAATTCAATTCAATTTCACTACCGCCCTGCCTAGAACTCTTGGTGCTCTTATCGGGTGCACAACAACGACAGTGCCAAGGAGAAAAAACCAGTAATACATTAAGACATAAAAGCTGATAAGAGGAGTAAGAAAGAGAGAGAGAGAGCAGAGATAATTTTAGTAATTGCAACTGAAGACAGATATTATGTTTTTAGATATTATAAAAATTTTTAATAACTGTATGTAATACATAAAAGCTGTTACATATAAATTAATGTAACTAAAATTACAGTTTTTAGGAATTGGAGTATGGTTAAAAGCATTACACATTTACTAACTGCAGGAAATGACAAATATAGAAAAGCAATAAAATACTAAGCTAACAGTGACAAACTCTTTGACACTGCCAAGATTGTCCAAAAGCTGACAGTGTCAAAATTGGGACAGATTGGACAGGTATGACAGAAAAATCTGTCATATTGTCCCACAATGAGAGCAAGTTTATGGAAAAGCCGCTTCAACCAGACCAACTCACCTACTTTTATTTGGGCTTGAGACCAGCCTATTTTGAGGTAGTGGTATCTTGCTAAGGTTGCAAGTCTCCAACTCTATAAATAGGGCGAGGAATTACACTAACCTAGAAACCTATACCACTATATAAAGTGTCTTACTGAGGCTGTAGGTTTCTACAAATAGTGATAAGGCCAGGATTTTTAGCAGCTAGAAACCTATCTTACAAGTGAATGTAGTATTATCCTATAAAAAGAACAATTATTAAAGTTATTATGGTTTGAAACTATTCTACTCCGTACACCAGACCCCACCTGACCCCCTCTAGATTTCAAAATTTTGCACACCGGGTTTACCCCCTAAAAAGCTGGGGGGGAGGGGTCCGGACCCCCTGGGACCGCCTTCCTAAAATTCAAAATTCGATTTATCCCAGGTAACCAACCACCCCCTAGCTTCCGGGACCATGCTCACCTATGGGTATACCTGAATTTTTTCGGGGAAAGGTGATCTCTTAAATACCCCATTTTTAGCGTTTTTAATATTAGAACCCCCTCTCAAAATTTAGGGAGGAAAGGTGTTCAAAATTTAGAGAGGAGGGAAGGTGTCGGCAGTTTCGGAATTTTTGATTTTCTCCTACTCCCCCCTCCCCCTCCTTCGGCCTCCAAGAGGTTCACATGCACAATCCAGACGTGTGCACTGCCCCCCGGGGTAAACGGGGGGGGGGGGCATTCCAAAATGGGGGGGGGGGCACGGGGGGGCAACTTTTTTGAAACGGGGGGGCAATAAAACCAGGGGGAAGCATGGGGGAAAGAAAAAAAGAGGAAGAGGAAAGAGGGAAAGGGGAAAAAGGAAGAGGGGGGGGGAAAAAGAGAGGGGGAAGCGAAAAAAAAGGTAAAAAATAAGTCTAAAATGGGTTAAAATGCATTGAAATAGGCTAAAAACTGCAAAAAATTCGCGATGATGGCGTCATCATAGGTGGTTTGGGGGGGGGGGGGGGGGGGGGGGTTCACATGGGGGGGGGGGGGGGGGCCTTGGGGGGGGGGTGACAATCCTATAATTTGTTTTCTTGAAAGTCTCAAAATACGTCACATAATTGATGTATTAAGTTTTTAGATTAGAAAATTATGTACAGAAAAACAATTCTCGAAAGTGAAAAAAGACCATCTGTCATTCAACCAATTTTTATTCTAAAAACATAAAAAATGCAAATTGTAAATATTTCTAAACCTGAACGAACCAATCATTGTCAAATAGTTTTAGAAAATGCTCACAATAGCACACCAAAGGTAATTTTTAGCCAATATGTTTTAGAAAAAAACACTAGTGATGGCGTAGTGATGGCATTGGCATATAGTCATATAAAGTAACGGCCGTAGTGATGGCGTCATCATGATATCGATTTAGTGTAGTTTTAACCGATAGTTAAAAATTTAAGCAATTGGGCAAGCAGGGGGAAAAAGAGAAAAAAAAAAGAAGAAAAAAGAGAAAAAAGAAGGAAACAGGAGAAAAAGGGACAAAAAAGGCAAAATTAAGGTTAAAATAGGTCTCAAATGGCTTAAAATGCATTGAAATAGGCTGAAACTGCAAACATTTTGCGATGATGTCGTCATAATAGGTCAAAAATGGCGCCATAATCTTAGGGTACTTTTCTATTTTGGGCGGGGGGGGGGACAATAAAACGGGGCAGGCAAATCCTCCAATAAAGCGGGGGGGGCATTTCCAGACCGTGCAAAGGTCTGTACAGTGATTAAAAAAAATACAAAGCATTAAAAAACAGTATATCAACCAAACTGTTTGTCTTATTAATGACGTGTTAGGTCATATTCAAATCTACAATAACAACACATTAAAGCTAACTAATAAAAATTCTGCAACGTTAAAAATATAAAATCCGATGTTTGCTAAATACTTTAAGGGTATTCATAGATGAACAAGGGGAAAAGTAGGGTGGGATCCACCCCCCTAGCCTCAAAATTTTGGGCCCCCCCTAGAAAAAAATCCAGGGGCCCCCTCCCCCCAAACTTTTGAATTTTTTACCCCTGAGCCCCATCTGGATTTTGAAATCTGACCCCCCTCCCCTCTCGAGAAAATTTTAAGTATTTTTTTATACTAAATTATCTTCCAAAAACGTGAATTTTTAATACCAATTCATGTTTTTAAACCCTTTTTGTACCTAGATATTGCTTTTTATTCAATAAAATGTTGTATTATTCTATAAAAAAACCTATTATTAAATCTTTAATGGTTTATAAGTATTTTGCTTCGAAAATTGGACCTCACCTGACCCCCCTCTAGGTTTCAAAATATTCCACCCCGGGTCGACCCCCCCCCCTAGAAAGCTAGGGGGGGTTCGACCCCCCTAGGACTAGGACCCCCCTCCTAGATTTTGAAATGTCATTTACCCGGGGTAAATACCCCCCCTAGCTTTTTGACCGTGTTCATCTATGAGGGTATTCATCACTGTTTCATGCATAGGTGGGCAGCCTCTCGGATTTTAAGGGGGTATACCCGACCCCTGAAATTTGGGGGAGGGGTGTGGGGGGGGGGGGGGGGGGGTGGGGGGGGGGGGGGGGGGGGGGGGGGGGGTGGGAGTTTTTGGGTGTTGTCCCAAATCGTTTTTCGATTGAAGGAAAAATAGGTAAAAAACTAATTAGCAAAAACCCTTTTTATTGCATTTTTAGCTTTATGCTAAACCATCATTACCTCAAACAAGTTTGAGCAGTAGAAGTCATTAAAGACTTTTTCTCATCAAAATTGGGGGGGGGGGTAACTCCCCCCCACTTCTAGTGGGGGGGGGTTAACCCCACTCTCAAATTTGGGGGTTACCCCCCCCCCCCCCACACCGCCCCCCCCCCTTGTGGGGTGTCCCGAAAATTTTTTTGGGGTATACCTCAAATACTTCAATTTTAGCGTTTTTAGTACTGAGGGGACCCCCCAAATTTTAGGGGGGTGTCCGGGGTACCCCCAAATTTAAGGAGGGTGTCTGCTATAATCGGGATTTTTGGGGGATATAACTCCCCCAACCCTCCCCCCTGCCTACCTATGGCTGATTAATCATCGCGACTGTACTAAGACGACATTATACACATCAGCATTAAAATTTTTAAAAAGAAAATTTTAATAAATTTTCAAATTATTATTTAAAAAAATAAGCTTTTATATTTAGACACCACCAATTAAAGAAAACGATATAATATTACCAAAAACTGCAGATATTTGCTAACTCTCAGAAGTAATGTTTCAAAATCTCTATGTTCACTCACACTAAGATTATAATGATGTTCGTAAAAAAAACTACGAATGGTTTTTAGAGAGTAAAACTACTTTTTGGTTCTGTTAATGTTATACTTAACGGATAAAATTAATATTTTCAGAGAGTGATTTTGTACGGTTATGTTATATAACCATAAGCCACCTTTCATTCTTATAGGCAAGTCGAACCCAGGTGATATCGATTATTTGCAGTATTGAATCAACTATTTTAACAATAAATTTAAATTTTTCTGCAAAAACGGTTTTATATTAATGATTAACCTACCAAATTATTTAATTTGGAACAAAAATTGGTCTGCTTATGTGTTATGTCTATCCTACAAACTTACGAGTTTAGGCAGATATAGTTTAATGATAGTATACTTTTCTTATGCTTAGTTAATTTTTTTGGTAATAACTTACTAGGTTTAATGGCTGTGTAGCCTCCATGATTTCTGGAAAATACCCGGAAAAATTAGCGACGGCCGACAATTTTTTGGAAGAACTGGAAAGGTATCCTCCGACTACCCCAATTTTAGCTAGCGTAGTTAGTACTGAAACCCCAAATCCAAGGGTCCCCTCAAATTTTAGGAAGGGAGTAAATGTGTGCGAGTCTTTCCGTAATGATATACATTACCGATACAAAAAATATTTTTCTCTCTTAGACCAATTTGTAAAGTCAGTTGCAAATTTAATTTATTAGTCCTAATAAAAACGCTGAAACATTACTTGTGAGAGTCAGAAATTTTAAAGGCCGGTTTACACTGGGCTTACTATCTCCTATCTCCAAATGGAAATATATAGGAGACAGGAGATAGTATAGTTGAGCAGAGGGGAGGGGAGGGGGTTGGAGTTGGAGGGGTTATATATACTATTTCCAGAAATCCACATTACTGCTGACATTTGAGGTATATATACACCAAAAACTTTTTTGGGACACGACCATCAAATTTTGGGGTCGGGTACATAGGTGTTTTTGGTCGGGTCCGCTAGGGAGTGGTTCACCCCCGGGTGGAAGGCCAAAATTTTTTAGGGGGGGTCCAGGGGGGTCCGGATCCCCCTGGCTTTCTAGGGGGGTCGACCCCGGGTGCAAGATTTCAAATTTAGGAGGGGGTCAGGGGGGTCCAATTTTTTAGCAAAAATTTTTTAACTCAATAATTTAAGTGTTTTTAGGTCTAATATTGAATTTTATGTATTAAAACAGCCTATTTAGGCCTAAAAAGTGCATTTAAACACTGTTTTTAACTAAAAACCCGTGTTTTTGACAGTAAATAAAAAAATATACTTCCAAATTGGTCGGGAGGGGGGTCAGCCTCGCTAGGGGGGTCAGGCCGGACCGTTCTCGAGCTTTTGGGGGGGAGGAGGGGCCCCCCCTGAATTTTTTCTAGGGGGAGTCCAAAATTTTGGCTCTAGGGGGGGTGGGGGTGCACGCGTGCACCCCTCTGTCCCCCCCAAAAACACCTATGGTCGGGTATACCCACTAAATCCAGAAGGCTACCCACCTATGGGAGATAGTGTGTTCACACTGCAATCTCCTATCGCCTATATCAATTTGTAAATAGGAAATAGTGGAGTTGAAGCAAGTTTCTAACACTATCTCCACTTGGAGATGGGATATAATGTTAAACGTTTTTTAGACAAATTTCATGTACGTAACGAAATAATTTGCTATATTTGACTAAATTAAAAGCAAGTTCAGAACATTTCGAGCACAAATCCTTTTGTAACGAGTAAAATTCATTTATAAAAATTTACGATCAAAAACAGTTTTATAATGACAAATCACATACGTAGCAAAATAAATGCTGAGTTTAGGCTTAAGCCAACATAGAAAATAAATATTGAAATTTTGAACACAATATTGTTTTAATTTTAAAATAAATTTTATTTTAAAATTAAAACAATATTGTGTTCAAAATTTCAATTGTTTAATTTAATTGGACGCAGTTCGAATACTTTTTATGACTTTAAATTTAAATTAGTGTAAAATCGCATTTTTAAATACCAAAAGCAGCATTCCAATAAAAGTTAGCTTCAAAACTGATAGAAATAAATACCAAAGAAACTCAAAATTCCCTATCTTTTATCTTCATTTTGGTGTGAGTGTGAGTTAACCAGTCATACTATCTCCTATCTCAAGTCCAGTGTAAACCAGGCTTGAGTGTAGTCTGTCCATAGCTGGGCAGGGGAGGTTGGGGGATTGTGGTTGTTATACCCCTCAAAAACCCGATTATAGTCGACAAACCCCCCTCCCTAAAATTTGGGGGTACCCCGGACACCCCCCCCTAAAATTTTGGGGGTCCCACCCAGTACTAAAAACGCTAAAAATAGGGTATTTAAGATATACCCCAAAAAATTTTTTGCGACACCCCCTCCCAAGTTTTTGGGGTCGGGTATACCCCACCCCTCAAATTTGAGAGGCTGCCCACCTATGGTCTGTACAAAATATAAATAAGCTACCAAATTTGAACTTGTTGTTTTTAACGGTGGATTTACACTAAATAATATTATCATAATAATTCAGTCTTAAAACTTAGATAAAGCTGCAGAAATATTGACTTTATATAATGCCGTCACCACGTCCGTCCAATATCGTAAAAAATGTCAAAAAGGAAGAATGTAAAAAAAGGCAAGGTAGAATGTAAAAAATTTTTTTATCAAGAAAAAAGCCGAATTTTTAACAAATTAAAAAAATACTGGCAGCAAAAAAACAGCACAAGGAAGAAACCCTGACATAGGTGGCCGGCCAGATAGATTAGTGTGATATTTAGCCCAAGATAAAAGACGAAATCCTATTTGGAGGCCAAAATCCGATTTAAAGACCAAAATCCGATTTGGAGGCCAACCCCGGGTGTCAGTGGCGTGCCCAGGGGGCGGTCTGGGGGGGTACATACTAACCCTGAGGGGGGTCTGGGGGGCGGCAGCCCCCCAGAAATGGGGGGTCTGGGGGGCAAGAGCCCCCCAGCGGGGTCAAGGGGCAGAGCCCCTTGTCAGGGGGGTCCGGGGGGCAGAATGCCTCCCGGGGGAGAAAAATTTTAATTTAAGGCGCTAAAATACACTAGAAATTTTAATTCCAGATGATAATTAAAACAAAATTTAAGTTTTTTTTATTCCTATCCATTTAAAACATGTGTTTAAAACGTTAATAAAAGGTTAATAGTGTTTATAGTAGTTTTATTTAACATGTATGCCTTAACTATTGAGCGGCAAAATCAATTGAAATGGAAAAACTGAGATAAATTGTCAATTTAAACTACCCGCGAAGCGAGGAAAATTTGGTTTTTTGATTATTAATATGCTTTTGGAAGGCATCAGGAAAGTTTCTGTATTAATATTTAAGAAAAAAAATTTTCTCTCCCAAAATTCAAAAAACGTAAGGGTCCCCCCTTACGAAAAAATCTGGCTTCGCCGGATTTCGGGGGGGGGGCGGCCGCCCCCCCCCTGGGCACGCCACTGCCGGGTGTATATCTCGAGATAATTATAATGCATAGGTGAAAAAGAGTAAGGTGGTGTTTCTTCTATCCTGAAAACTTTAGGCCCCCCTTTAAAAAAAATCTAGCCATCTCTCCTCTTTAATTTCAATTTTTTTACTGGTGCCCCTCCCATCAAGGAAAATTTTAAGTATACTGTTTTTATCCTAAATTTTATTCCAAAACCATGAATTTTTAACACAAACACCTCGTATTTTTACACCATTTTTATACTTAAATAGCATATTTTTATTTAATAAAATGTAGCATTATCCTATAATACAAATTATTAATGATTTTTTAAAATATTTTTATTCGGAGATCGGACCTCGTCTTGATTTAAGGTTTTTATACAGCGCGTTAACCCCGCCAGAAAATCAGCTAAGACGCCCTTACTAAAATTTAAAGTCCGATTAACAACGGGTAACCAACCCTCCTACTCTTGCCGGGGGAAAAATTAAGCCCTTACCTCCACCCACAAAGCAATAACCTGGCCAATAATAAACTATGCTGCACCAACATAGTTTTCAACTCTCCAAAACCCAATTTCACAAACTAAAAACAACCGTAAATGCTGCATTAAAACTTGCTACTGGTGGCCAAGGCCAATGCCAACGCGTGTCTTCGATCTCCATCGCCTCACTTACATCAAAATTCTTTCAGATGAAAAAACCACAAGTGGGTTCCGATTCCCCTACCTCAAAAAGGTCACCCTTGGGGGATGAAGGCTCACCTTTACGGCAAAAGCTCCCTTTTTACGATAGCTAACATGCATACAAATAGTTAAAATAGAAAGGTATGAGCGCTGAAACCATAGATGAAAATGGTCACCTATGTTAGGGGGGTCTTTAATTCGGGTAAATGACATTTCAAAATCTAGAGGGGCTCTTAGGGAGTGGGTCGGACCCCCCAGCTTTCTAGGGGGGTCCATCCGTTATACCCCTTAAAATCTAGGGGGGCTTTTTGAGGGGGTCGGACCCCCGCCCGCCCCCTCCAACTTTCTAGGGGAGTCGACCCGTTATACCCGGCGGGGTTATACCCCTCAAAAATCCCGATTACTCCCGACACCCTCCTAGAATTTGGGGGTACCCCGGACCGGACACCCCCTCTAAAATTTAGAGTTTCCAGTACTAAAAACATTAAAAATGGGGTATTTGAGCTATACCCCAAATACAATTTTTGGGACACCTCCCCTCCCCAATGTAGGGGGTCGGGTATACCCATACATGGGCACGGGGGGGGGGGGGTTGGGGGGGTTAACCCCCCCCCAAATTCTGAGAAGGGGGTTTAACCCCCCCCCACTCAGAAGTGGGGGGGGAGAAAAAGTTAACCCCCCCCCAATTTTGGAAAAATGAAGAAAAAAAATGTCTTTAAAATGACTTCTAACTGCCCCCAAACTTAAGTTTTGAGCTCAAAATGAGTGTTGTAAGCAATAAAAAGCTCAAAAATGCAATAAAAAGGGCTTTTTGACCTAAAATTAGCGTTTTTTACCTATTTTTCCTTCAAAATCGAAAAACGATATGGGTAAAATGCACTCCAGAAAAAAAACGATATGGGTATTTTGCGTTTCTCGGATTTTAACCCCCCCCTAATTTGGGGTTGAACCCCCCCCCACTCCGGACCAACTTGCCCATGTATGGGGTATACCCCTCCAAAATCCGAGAGGCTGCTCATCTATGGGAGAGGAAGGGTCAGATTTCAAGTTCTGAAGGGGGTTAGGGTTAAAAATTAAAAAAAAATGGGAGGAGAGGGAGGGGGGGGCTTGGATTTTTGCTAAGGGGCCTCACAATTTCAAGGCTAGGGGAAGTGGGTGAACCCCGAGCTTCCTACCCGCATTTTCATCTATGGCTGAAACCAAAAAAAAAACTATATAGAAAACTCACTTGCTGACGTTATTCTGCGAGACTTCCACCACCAGTGTGCTCTGCTGGTAGATACTCTCATTGCTAGTCGCACTAGAAGAACCCGGGCTCTTGCTTCTAAGCGACCCTGAAATTTAATTTAAAATAAAAAGCCTTAAAAACCAGAACATCGTTAATATGACACAAAGAGTCACAATTACGACAAAATAAATATAACTCTGTCCGACTTATGTTTACAATATTTTTGTTATAAAAAAACCCTTGCCTTGAGGAACCCGGGCTCTCGCTTCTAACCCACCCTGAAATTTAAGGGAAACCGTAACGTTCATACCGTAACACAATAAGTCCGAATCGTCATAAAAAACTCGAAACTGTGACTCTTTTTATTTTTTAACACACAATTACTATGACACAATGAGTCAAAAATGTCATAAAATACTCGTAACTGTGACTCTTTTTATTGTTTAACACATGAATAAATATAAACATTATTGTCGGCAGAATAACGTTAATGTTATAGTTCTTGTGACTCTTCAGTACCTGTGCACTGCCCCCCTGGGTTGTATCGAGGGGGGGGAAAGCAATTCCAAAACGGTGGGGCAGGGTGGAGCAACTTTGTGAAACGGGGAGGGGGCAAAAAGGGGAGAAGGAAAAAAAGAGACAAAAAAAAAGAAAAAAAGAAGGAAAAAAGAGAAAAAAAGACAAAAAAGCGAAAATAAGGTAAAAAAAAGGTCTAAAATGGCTTAAAACACATTGAAATTAGCTAAAAACTGCAAAACGTTCACGATGATGGCGTCATCGTAGGTCAAAAATGGCGTCATAATTTTAGGGTACTTTTTCATTTTTTGGCGGGGGGGGGCAATAAAACAGGGGGGAAAATCCTCCAATAAAGCGGGGGGGGGCATTTCCAAACCGTGCACAGGTCTGGACTCTTTGTGTCGTAATAACGACGATAAGGTTGGCTGAACCTAAACTCAGCGGCGTTGTTCCCCAGAGCCCCGAGATCTGATTTTCAGTGCAGCGAAGCACCTACCAAATCTCCACACTTTCCTATTTTTGTCATAACTTTCTGAGTAATAAAAAAGTGCATTATATTTCAAAAAGATTTCGTAAGCTACATTTTTTATTAACAACGTAAAAATAGCACTCAAATAAGCTTAAGATAAAAAAAAACTTAAAGCTAAAGTCTTCCAGGCTGAAATTAAGGGCGTAACCGCTCTCCGCCAGGAAGAAATAAACAATAAACGCGTGGGCGATAAAATTAAAAAAAAAATTTTCAGCGGTTATGTAACCAATTATTATTTAGTTGCGTCATGTGTTTCTCTGCATGTGATATTTTCTCAAAGAACGAGTGGTTACTTTACCACTCATCATTTTCACCCTGAGAGAAATTTATCTTTAGTTCAACTTAATAATAAGCGTTAGATTTAAGTTGTATTTAACAGCCGTCGTACACCGGAGCACAGACCTGTGCACTGCCCCCCCCCGGAGTTAAAACGGGGGGGGGCAATTCGAAAATGGGGGAGGCAACTTTTTTGAAACGGGGGGCAATAAAACGGGGGGGGCAAGCAGGGGAGAAAGAAAAAAAAAGAGAAAAAAGGAGAAAAAAAGAAGGGAAAAGGAAAAAAAAGGGAAAAAAGGGACAAAAAAGCAAGGTAAAAATATGTCTAAAATGGCTTAAAATACATTGAAATAGGCTAAAAACTGCAAAAAATTGCGATGATGGCGTCATCATAGGTCAAAAATGGCGTCATAATTTTAGGGTACTTTTTCATTTTTTGGCGAGGGGGGCAATAAAACGGGGGGCAAATCCTCCAATAAAACGGAAGGGGGCATTTCCAGACGGTGCACAGGTCTGGGAGCGCGATATTTGGTGGAATAAAAATATTAAGAGAACTCACTTCCGTATCTCGTCTCCGAGCTGTCGCGGGAAGGAGGGGTCGAAATGGCCCTCGGGTTCGAGTAGGTGGAGTTAGCCCCCGTCCCGCCCACCCCGTGCTCCAATGAGTGCGTTCGCTTGGTTCTGACCGGTCGAAAACTGAGGCGCTCGCCTAAATCCCGGAAAAACGAGGAATTCCGTTTGGCCGTCCGCCCTGAAATATAATAAAATATAAAAGCGATAAATTACTATAGTCATATTATCCAAAGCTCCGGCGTTTTGCTCTATTTTTACGTTAGTTTTTTGAATTATTAAAGAATAGTTATAGAATAATCTTATTTCAAATTTAAAGTGAAAATTATTAAAAAATTTAAAAAAAATAATTCTAAAAATTCAGTTGACTTAAATAACTTAAACGTATTATACTTTAAAGGAGCACTGTCACAAATCAAATTCCTATAACGCCCGAACCGGACTGCTCCTTTAATTCCACACCTACCTAACTCAACTTTGGTATTTAGAGTGCTCCACTACAAGGCTACAACATTTTTAAATTTCAGCTAAATCGGTTCAGTATTAAAGGAGCAGTCCGGTTCTGGCGTTATAGGAATTCGATTTGTGACAGTGCTCCTTTAAGGTACACCGCGTAAAGTAACTTATAAGTTACTCATTTAAAAAGTGGACCTCAGCTCCAGTGCTCACCCCACCCCCTCCCGCTTTAAACGGTCGGAGCTTTGGAGCATTATATTTGGAGTGGGGGTTTATAAGAACTAAGAAAATAACTGGTCGCAAAAGGCGAAAAAATTCCTGTCCATATGATGTGTTTTTTTCTTTTTTGGCTTTTCGGTCACAAAAGTGCTGTTAGGTCCCAAATTTCAGATTCTTTAGAAACCGTGGCTCTTCCATCTCCAAACTGCAAGGATTAGGAGGACCGCAGCTACAAGAGTAGCAACCTAATCGGAAGGGTTGCGAAATTATATACTCTATTAAAACACTCGAAAATACAGATACGCCCTTCTTACTCTCAAAATGGGGAGTACCCCATACATCTATTAAAACTAACACAAAATAACGTTTCTGCTTAGCTTTTTTTCAAAACGAATGCCTCTCAAATCCGTAATGATTATGAACATACGGAGCCAAAAAGTATCTACTCTCTTAAAAATTAGTCCTTTTTTGATGGGTTTGTAAATATCAGCCAATAAAAAAGGGATGAAACATCAACCGTCTGCGTAAATAAATGCACTGTCTTGCACGTGCAGAAACAATTTAATTGGGATGAAACAATATATTAAAACTGCTTCCTAGTCGAAAGATGGTGCGTCATTTAAAAATTTTAACCACCTTCCAATTCCAACCTTACTTTAGGAAAAGCCATAAAAACACAAAAAAAACAATAAATTAGTGTTTCTGACCCAGACCTGTGCACAGTCTGGAAATGCCCCCCCCCCCGCTTTATTGGAGGATTTGCCTCTCCCCTTCCCCCGTTTTATTGCCCTCTCGCCCAAAAATGAAAAGTACCCACAAATTATGGCGCCATTTTTGACCTATTATGATGACGTCATCATCGCGAAATTATTGCAGTTTAAGCCCATTTCAATGCATTTTAAGTCATTTTAGGCCTAATTTTACCTTAATTTCGCTTTGTTTGTCCTTTTTTTTCTTTTTTTCTCCCCTGCTTGCCCCCCGTTTCAAACAAGTTGCCCCTTCCTTGTTTTGGAATTGCCCCCCAGTAAAACCACGGGGGCAGTGCACAGGTCTGCTGTCCTAAAATCAGCGTTTTTATATAAATATTTTTCGTTAAAACTAAGGCCCGACCAAATTGGGATTTTCAGATCCGGCTGGATCGGAAAGGATCAAAAGTCGATCTGGCCAGATCGGATATTTTACCAGATCTGGTGACTCGTAGTTTAATTATATTGGTAATTCATTTTTGTGTAAAATAGCCCTAACTAATTAATAATTATGGTGTTAATTTAACATAAAATAGACCACCAAATACTTAAATTAATTAACATAACATAAAATATTTTGTTACAATACTGATAGGCCTTCAGAAACCCTTATCTCGTTCTCATCTTAGTTTATTTTGTCACTTAATCTGGTTTAGGGGTGCGATTCATAAGCGCAAATTTTTAAGTAGTAGAATCAACAACTGTGTAGTAAGGCAGCATTCTATCAGCAATCCATATATCAGCAATCAATACTCATGTCCCAGTATGTTGTTATGCTTTTGAGCCATCTGTGTAACAGCACATAGCAGACTGAGGTTGAATGGCATCTTTCAAGTGTCCCAATCTTGCCGCCTAGGAAACTCAACTTTAAAGTTCCTTTCAAACTTGAAAATTAGAAAAATGTGGTCACTCTCAAGCTTTAGCATTGGGATTTCTCTCAATGCCAACTGCTTGATATAAGAGTGCCCTCCATTTGTACCTCTTGTCTCTGTCTGCCATTGGTTAGCTATACCTAACCTGCAGCTGGCTGATATTGCCTCCCCTTTGATAACAATATCCAATGGTGCAAGATTAAGCAATGCTTCCATAGCCGTGGGTGTTGTTCTTATAGCCCCGATTATGCTAAGACATGCTTGGCGTTGTGTTTGCACAAACAAGCTTCTAGCAATGTCCAGTTCTAATCTAGGCCACCACACCACCGCTGCATATGAATAATTACACTCTATATACCCAATGCATATTTTTGGGTGTTATACGCCACGGTTTTCCTACAGCCCTGTGATATGGCCAGAGTGCCATAAGACCTTTTTGTAGCCGGTTCTGGTTATGCCAAATCCAAGACAATTTGCTGTCATGGATAACTCCCAGAAACTTGGTTTGGCTACTGTTGCCAACTGTAATTGTGTACCAAATAATTTGTGCCACTGAACATTTGGCACCTTTTTTTTGTAAGTAAAAAGTTACCATCTCAGTTTTGTTAGGATTTACTGAGAGCATAGATGAACAAGGGGGGGGGGTAGGGTGGGGTCCACCCCTCCCCTAGCCTCGAAATTTTAGGCTCCCCCTGGAAAAAAATCCAAAGGGCCCTCCTTCCCCCAAATTTTCAAATTTTTTACCCCTGACCCCCTCTAAATTTTGAAATCTGACCACCACCTCCACTCTCAGGAAAATTTTAAGTACTTCTTTATACTAAATTTTCTTCCAAAAACGTGAATTTTTAACACAAATTGATGTTTTTACACACTTTTTATACCTGAATATCTTTTTATTTAATAAAATGTAGTATTATCTTAAAAAAACTATTATTAAACTTTCAATGGTTTAAAAGTATTTTGCTTCAACAATCGGACCCCACCTGACCACCCTCTAGGTTTTAAAATCTTTCACCCCGGGTCGACCCCCCCTAAAAAGCTAGGGGGGTTCAACCCCCCCCCAGGTCCCTCCTCCTAGATTTTGAAATGTCATTTACCCGGGGTAAACGCCCCCCTAGCTTTTTGACCATGTTCATCTATGACTGAGACTCCTTGGTCTTCACATCTTCTTCTACCTGCACTAAAGCAGCCTGAGCTTGATCTGCCATTATATATGTCCAGATAGTTTCTTAAGGTAGAACACCACAGTTAAGACGATTTTTACTAAAAGTTAGATATCAATTTAGATATTAATTTTTGTCTGACAAAAGTATAGTGCAATCGAAATCTCAGATTATGATGTATCCAACAGTAATAGTTTCATCGTTTATTTAATGTTCTTTTTTGAGATATAGTTTAATGAATTTAAAGCTCAATAACAGTTTTTGGCCATTTAAAAAATTTGGTTCACTCAGTTTTTCCTGCAATTTTATAAAAAGTTAACGAAAAATAGGGGGCAACTTTTAGATGTGGTTTGGAGTAAAACATAATTCAAAACTTTAAGAAAATTAAAAAATTTATGTTTTTAAAAGAAAAATCAAATTAAAAAAATCCTGAATTAGTTTTTTAATCAAATACAATTCAAAATATTAATTAGACTTGTGTAAGTATTATCAAACTTTCATTAAAATTTGAGCTAATCAAATTTTTTAATTTTTATTTGAATTTTTTTGATTTTACGTCGAGAAACTACATATCGACACGTTTGTTTAAAAGCATCTTTTATAAGAGAGATAACAGATGGGCCAGTAGCCGAGTTATTAACGTGTCGGACTGAGATCCTTGGACCCGTAGGTTTGAGTCTCTTGCAGGCAATATTTTTAACGTCGAAAAAAATTTTTTTTTTAATTTTTAACTTTTTAATTGAAAAAGTGTTCTTTATTTAAGATACGCTAAATGAAAAATGAAAAAAATAGAATATTTTTGATAATGAATTTTACTATAATATAATGTATTTTTGACATGAATTTTATTGGTGTCATTTAATAATTGTGGACGATAATAATTTTTTAAGAAAAATGAATGTTAAAAATTGAATGAGCAGGTCAAATTACGTTAGTAAAAATTAATTAAAAAAGATCTGCCGTCAAAATCTAACTGTTGTGTTTTACCTTAAACCAGTATGGTTACATCATCTGGATCTGAGTATCCCTGGATACGATGTCCAGTTTTACCAATTTTGTTGAAAAGGTTATCCACTACAAAGCTATTCACCACATTGGAGTTCGTTGTATATACTAAACTCTTTCTTTGGTTGGCAAACAAAGTTCACACACAGCATATGTTTCAACTGAAGCTTTAACAGCAAAATGTCTCCTAACAACACTGCCATATAACATATTTCAATATTAACTAAATAAATGTAAAATTCTGTGTGGCACTTGCACTTCAAACTAATGTATAATTCTTCATTTTAAAAATTTAACATATAAAAATGCAAAAAAGTCAACTTTATTTGATGTTTATTCTTTTTCATTGGTGGACCTGGACCATGTATTGATGTATAGACTAAGGACTTCTTGATAAGGGAAAGTGCGATTCATCAGCAAGGGTCTTCTGCACAAATAGTATTAAAGCAATATATAGTTTATAAGTGAAGTCTAACAAAAAAAGCAAAAAAATATATTAATTGATATTGACAAAAAAATACGGCAATTTACCAGATTTGAAAAAAAATCCGGCCAGATTGGATCAGAAACTGGCCGGATCTACCAGATCGGATCGGATATCCAGTCAGGTCGGGCCTTAGTTAAAACGTTTAAAACACAAATAGATAAGACTTAAATTTGAAATCATAAAACTTTACTCCGAAAATAAAAACGATGTGATAAGTGAAAGATCACAATCTAACTGACAACCAACCGACAAGATCCCTCGAAAATTTTAAAAATCTCTGATAAAAATACCTTTTAAAATTAATAATTTTACAATATTTTTGGCCTATTTGTTACTGGGTCGTTTAAAAATTTAGGAAACAGTAATTTCTTTTCAATTGAAGATAGATAACCCTGAAATTAATAACCGACACAATATGCTTTTGGTATTCTTAAAAAAACACAGCCTTTAAAAACTTTTCAGGGTGATAAATTTCAGTTTAAGCTTTACCTCAAATTACCTGGAAAAAATAAGGTCTGCAGCGTCTGGATTAGGCTTGTCGTCAGTTTTATCCTGACAAAATTTCAATTCAACCGTTTGTTCTTCACAAATGACTGTTTCTTTTACTCGGGGGGGGGGAGGTCGATAATGAAGTTTAGAAAACCCCCCACCCCACTCACCTCTGTCCTGGCACGGTTCCGAGTTCTGACTAGGCGAAGGTGTGGGCGTCAGGAGTTGATTGCTCTGCTGGTAATTGTAAGCAGCGGCGCCGCTATTGGTCAAGTTGGCGCGTCGCTCCGCCACAGCCGGGCTTTGATTGGTGGCGACGGCGAGGCGCTCGGTGGCGTGGGCGGCCTCCCCGTTCCGGATTGGCTGGATGCCGCCGGGGTCGGAGGCGGAGGGGCGGTCGGCCAGCGGGTCGTCCTCCGAGTGGGCCGGCGTCTTAAAATACTAAATAATGCTCCGCTTTTCGTCTGACCTTTGGTCACACATGCAAGCGCGTCACAAATAAGATTTTTTAAAATCAAATTTTAGGATCGTTTAGTTTGCATATTCTTAGTAAAGCATAAAAGCGAAGTAATATTAAGTGTTTTAATATTGGCAAAAATTTTGGCCTTTTAATTTCCCTATATAAGATTTGAAACTTTTTTAAATTGATAGATGTTGTACACTTCGGTTCTTCGTTCTTCCTTCCTGTTTTGGTGTCCAGAACACACGAAAACAAAAAAAAATATAAAAATACACTATTTTTAATCTTTTTTTCGCCAAATTTTTGTAATTTTAATCTATTTTCAGGAAATTTAAGCCAGTTTTTAAAATTTAAATTTTTATCATTTTTTTGCTTTTTATGCATCTCCGCTTTAAAAAAATTCTCACATTTTGGAAATGTCCCCCCTTAAACCACCCCGGAGGGCATTGCACAGATCTGGTTATTTACCCCAACTATATATATATTTAGCTATCTATTTAAACAGTATATTTTATTTTAAATGCAGTTTAAATTTGAAGTTTAGGGCTTTTTAGGTTTTTACTGCTTAAAATTAAATTTTTAAATGTATAAAAAATTATAGTTGAAATTGAAATGGTTTTTGTTCTATCTTACCATTATTTTTATTTCCGATTGTTTATTATTATTGGCGAAAAGGAAATTAAAAAGTTCCAATGGCAAACTTCACAATACGTGTATTTTTTTGTTTGTGTTTAAACTGACGTCGCTTCATGTATAACCCGCACACAAATATCATGCTAGGGTAAACCAATGAAAAAACATTCAATATTATGCAACACAAATAGGATTTAATTCATGTTATTTTTAAACCGGAACGAACGCTTTTGAATTTTTTAGAAATCGTGTTTGTGATCGTTGTTTTTTTACTTTTGAAACGTTGCAAAAGTATAGATTTCGCAAGCACTGACGATGTCAGTGTGAAGTAAAATCTAAATTATATGAGTAAGCTAAATGCGGAGAGAGAGGTGAATATTGCTATGTTAAGACTTCTGAAGCTTGAGAAATATAATTTATATTTTAACATAAATTTTAAATTTTATGATAACATTTTTTTTTGTTATTATTAAAATTAGTTTGTAGCAGGCGCATTACCAGTGAACATTCCTTGAATCATAGGTGCCCGGCCTACCCTAGTTTAATTCCCGAGGGTGAAGGCTGAAATCCGACAAGGACGAAAACATACTCAAAAGGGTTAATCCTAAAAAGTTTCAAAGAGGAAGGAGTATTATTTTGGGATGATCAAATTAGACAGGTACGGAGGAGAGGAGGTATTTTAAAATCGTTAAAAAATGCATTAAAATGGTAAGAAAATTTAAATCGAGTGTAGAATAATATTGAAGATTTTTATCACATTCATGTATGAAATTTTATCAAAAAAAAACACACAAAACTTTCGATTTGCTAGACAGCGGGAGAGGATGTAAGGTGTAGAAAGGTTTAGAAGCTTTACCCTGTCTCCAAACTTAACCCCCTCTCCCCGGCACATAATATGCGCTGAATTTCAAAAATTTAATTCGGTTTAAAAACTTAGATAATTAATTATGTGTTAAATTTTTTTGAGAAAAACACGCAAACATGAAACACAAACATCCAGCAGACATAATTTTATTTACAAATTTTTTAAAATTACCTTGGATTTTTGTAAGTATTATAAGAAAATTTTATTAACTAAAGGTTTGTAATAGTTTAAAACGTACAAGTAACTAATTTTTTTAAGACGTTTAACAAAGATTCATGGTTAAATGGTTTATTGAAATAATAATCAAAATGTTAGTACATTAAATTCGCCTTAATTATAAAAGGATGCGTATCCTAAATAAAATAGAATACATAATATTTCTATTTGTTTTCGTATCAAAATTTGTCCAATAAAAATTATTTAGGAAATTTTTCCCTTAATAATATGGCGCAAGATACGAACACAAAATATATTTAATTATAACGAAAAAAAAAACAGATCCTTCGTACCTGAGAAACAGACTTGACCACAATGGTACTAGTTTTAGTAGGGGTTATCACAGGTCTGCCATTTTCTAAATTAATAGTGTGTTTAATATACTTTTTAAAAAAAATTCACGTTTATGTAAAATATTTTTTTAATGTATATTTTTCTAATTTTAGTTCCTTTGACAAACTCTTATCTAAAATAAAAAAAATACCTTTTTTTAATGCTACTGAACCCGTTTTAACGTTAAATAGTTGTTATTTTTATACAAAAGTTTTTCTAATTTTCAGGAATTGAAATTCCTTGGAAAATTATGCTTGCAGATTTTTGAAGCGGCTAGGGTATTTTTTATTGCAATTCGTACCTTACCTTGTATAACAACATTAATTTTAATTATTTAAATATCTTTTAAAATCCTAAACAATTTTAAAAAAACACTTCAGGTTTAATTTAAACCATACCTAGCAAGAAGGTGCGTTAACCAACCACCCCTCCTCCCTACTTCTAACAAAAATATATAATATAACGAAAAATGTGCAACTCCTATATAAAAAAGTACGGAAAAGTAGGCCATTATAATAAGCCTCTCCATTTAAATGACACTCTCCATAATAATGGCATAGTAGCCATTTTAATGCGGGAAAATATGCTGTTCGCCTACGTTATTCTGTTCAATAAAAACAAGCGGGATGCACGCGCATTTAGTGTAAAGTGACGTAGGTGAACGGCATATTTTCCCGGATTAAAATGGCTACTATGCCATTATTATGGAGAGTGTCATTTAAATGGATAGGCTCATTATAATGGCCTACTTTTCCGTACTTTTTTATATAGGAGTTGCACATTTTTCGTTATATTATATATTTTTGCTTCTAATAGGGCTGTTGTAACCCACTTTTTATTTTCGAAGCGGAAAAGGATGGCTGGAAAATTAACACCAATCTGTCACTGTAATTTTAATTTAAAAAATCGAAAAAGTCTGTTCAAAATGTCTTTTAACCACCCGCTAACTTAAAATTTGATGTCCCGAAGAATAAACAAACTGTACAATGCAATAACAGTGTTTTTAAACCTAAAATTTAGCGTTTTTTTAAAAATGCGTAAAAACTTTTTTTTTCTTCATAAAAACTCAAAAAATGCGTAAAATGGGTACAATGCGCTTCAAAAACAATATAGTAAAAATGGGTTTCTCGGATTTAAAAGGCTCACCTCCTTGAAGGGGCGCCAGTGGTCGTCTGGCGGTCACATGAGTCTGCGTCAAGAGTCCATCCTGAGCTTCCTCCTTCATCACGTTCACCATCTTACCCACGTCCAAACCCGTTTCGTTAAACACAAACTAAATAATTATTTACTTTATTTATTTATAACATAATCTATAAAAAATTCCAAATTCTATCAATCTGACCCCAAAATCCTCTAAAATTTTAAAATTGACTCAACCTACATAATCCAAAAAAAATTTAAGTAATTCCTTCTCTTATCTTCATGACGAGAGATCCGAATATGGGCGTCGTTCCTATAGAACGGTACTGGAGTGTTAGGCCGTGAACGATGAGGTAGGGGAGCTTAAGGAAGTTAATCATAGGTGTTTTTGGGGGGGGACAGAGGGGTCCACCCCCCCCCCCCCCCTAGAGCTAAAATTTTGAACCACACCCCTAGAAAAAATCCAGGGGGCCCCTCCCCCCAAATTTCGAGAGTGGTCCGGCCTGACCCCCCCTCCCTAGCGAGGCTGACCCCCCTCCCTCCCTCACGACCAATTTGAAAGTGTATTATTTTTTATTTACTGTCAAAAACACGGGTTTTTAGTTAAAAACAGTGTTTAAATACACTTTTTAGGCCTAAATAGGCTGTTTTAACACATAAAATTCAATATTAGACCTAAAAACACTTAAATTATTGAGTTAAAAAAATTTTGCTAAAAAATTGGACCCCCCTGACCCCCCCCCCTAAATTTGAAATCTCGCACCCGGGGTCGACCCCCCCTAAAAAGCCAGGGGGGTCCGGACCCCAGTGGACCCCCCCCTAAAAAATTTTGGCCTTCCACCCGGGGGTGGACCCCCCCCTAGCGGACCCGACCAAAAACACCTATGAAGTTAATCCCCCAACAAAATTTCAAAATTGCCTACACCCCCTACCTAAAATTATGGGTTTCAATACTACAACTAAAATGCAACAAAAATTGGGTTTTGGGTTGATTTTTGTTAGGTCAGAAGTGCGCTCCATATAATCACCTAAAACCCTGTATCAGCACTGCTGCTGGAGGGACGGTCCTTCCTCTAGGGGCGGGACTGGTATATGAGGGTGTACACAATGGGACAGGAAAGGTTACACCCCTAAAAAATCTGGAAACTGCCGAAACTCCCCCACCGTAAAATTCGGGGGAAACCAGTACTAACAACGCTAAAAATAGAGTTTTGGGGTATCGCTTCCATAGATGAACAAGGGGGGGTAGGGTTTGGTCCACCCCCCCTAGCCTAAAAATTTTGCCCCCCCCCTGATAAAAATCCAGGCCCTCCCTCCCCCCAAATTTTCGAATTTTTTACCCTTGACCCCCTCTAGATTTTGAAATCTGACCCCCCTCCCCTTCTCGAGAAAAGTTTAAGGACCTTTTTTTATACTAAATTTTCTTCCAAAAACGTGAATTTTTAACACAAATTCATGTTTTTACACCGTATTTACACTACACCTGAATATCGCTTTTTATTCAATAAAATGTAGTATAAAAACTATTATTAAATCTTTAATGGTTTAAAAGTATTTTGCTTCGGAAATTAGACTCCACCTGACCTGACCCCCTCTAGGTTTCAAAATCTTTCACCCCGGGTCGACCCCCTTAGAAAGCTAGGGGGGTTTGACCGCCCTTCTTAGGACCTCTCCCGTAGATTTCGAAATGTAATTTACCCGGGGTAAACACCCCCCAGACCTGTGCACTGCCCCCCGGGTTAAAACGGGGGGGCAATTCCAAAATGGGGGGGCACGGGGGGCAACTTTTTTGAAACGGGGGGGGCAATAAACCGGGGGGGGGCAAGCAGGGGGGAAAGAAAAAAAAGAGAAAAAAAGGAGAAAAAAAGAGAAAAAAAGAAGGGAAAAGGGAAAAAAAGGACAAAAAAACGCGAAAATAAGGTAAAAATAGGTCTAAAATGGTTTAAAATACATTGAAATAGGCTAAAAACAGCAAAAAAATTCGCGATGATGGCGTCATCATAGGTCAAAAATGGCGTCATAATTTTAGGGTACTTTTTCATTTTTTGGCGGGAGGGGGCAAATCCTCCAATAAAACGGGGAGGGGGCATTTCCAGACCGTGCACAGGTCTGCCCTCCTAGCTTTTTGATCGTGTTCATCTATGTGCCTTCGAGTATAGCTCCTCCCCAAATCAGGGAAGCTGCTCACTATTACGAACCAGCCCATTTACGAAGCCTTAAAATTACACAAAAAACTTTTCTCTCACCTCCACCACGAGAGAGCCGGATATTGGGTCGTTCCTGTACGGACGAGACTGGAGTGTAAGGGTGTGAACGGTTGCACTGGTGTGGCGGAGTTCTTCTATCCCAACAATGGCCAGTCCCAAAAAGCGCGGGTCGCCCGACTGAATCTTGTCGTAGACCTCGAACAGGATTTCCTCGCTTCTCGGATTTATATCGCTAAAACATAAATTAAATTAACATTAAGAAGACCTGGTGTACACCGAAGTGACAAATGACAACGCGTTTACACCGCAAAGACAAGTGACAGTGTAATAGCGCACGGAACGCGCTTTCACTTTTCACTCCAGTATATAGACTAGTTCGGAATAAACGTCTTTTACTGTACGAGAGAGGGTACAAAAAGAAAAAAATAAAATTTGAAAAAATCTTAGCTTTCTTAGTTTCTCAAGTTTAAACCTATACTTCATAAAAATTGCTACACGATGGTATGTTTCACTACATTGAAGTGCTGTAATATATCAGTTTGTGCTAAATAAATTTTTGTTTTTTAATTAAACGTCACAATAGTTTAAAATCACCACTAAAATAGTATTATCCTGAACAGTGATTTCGAATTAGTAAAAATAAAGATGAAATTTGTGCTTTTAAACTAATTTTAAACCTACCTAGTTTTTTTAATGTTTCGCTTGTAAAACTATTCAAAACTTAAAAATTAATTTTAAAAAGTCCATTCCAAACTTTTAAATAAAGCATTTTCTGTAATTGAAACATTAAAAACCTGGAACCAAGCGCGCCAGCAGCGCCGTACCTACGAAGCGGCAAAAAACTAAAAATCCCCAAAAACTGCTTTTGCTATATTTAAAAAGTATTTAAGAAATTTTGAAGAGAAGGGGTCGAGATTTTAAACCAATAAATATTTAAAATATTTTAAACCGTAAAATGTACTAGTCGCTCGCTGTTTCTCATTTTCCCTTTACATATGATTGGCGCTAGTAGTTATGTACCCTCTTCCTAACACTAAAAAACCCTTATTCCGAACTAGTCTACAGATGTGTGACGTCCAAAAATATGAGGCCGAATAAATCGAGGTTTTGAAAGAAATTGCGAAACAATTTGCTATTTTTAGCTTTTTGGCTGAAAAAACGAGCGACACAGGATTTGAACCTGTAATCTCCAGCTTCAATATTTCATTGTAAGACCTGCTGCGTTACACCATTGCTCGACAGCTTTACATTTAAACTTGTATTCATAAGGCGTCATATTTCTGAAACATTAACACAACTGGAGTTGTTACAGGTAAAAATGGGAGAAGTAGGGTGGGATCCCCTTCCCACTTGACTGAACCTTGTCGTGGACTTCGAACAGGATTTCCTTGCTTAAAATTTATACTAAGGCCCAAAGGTTCAAACCGGATTGACAAAATGAAAACGCGTTCACATTGCAGCGACAAGTGACTAACAATTCGTCGTTACTACGGCAAAATGAGCCACAGTTCGTATAAAATATCTGTGTCTGTGACTCATTTTCAATTTAAAAAGCACCCTATTAACTACAGAATGAGTCACAGTCGCGTGTATTTTTAATGACAGTGGCTTATTTTGTCGTAGTAACGACGATATAATGTAATGGTGTAAAGGCGGGCCAAACGCGTTTTCAGTTGCCACTCTTGTGTGAATCAGGCTTAAGGTGACAAAAAAGCTTGTAGATGTAAGAATGGCTCTAAGAATAAGCATGTAGTACTAATATTACAAATTAAACCTTAATCTACAAGAGGATAAGCATTGAATATAAACATCAAAATGGCGTCCGGTTTCTGTCCATAGGTGTTAATTTCAGGGGAGGTAGAGGGGTCTGCCGTTCACCCCCTCCCACCAGAGCCAAAATTTCGGAACCTCCCCCCATAAACAATATAGGGCCCCCTCCCCTCCCTCCAAAGCTCTTAGGCGGTGCGGCCTGACCCCCCTAACGAAGCCAACCCTCCCTCCCTCCCAGCCAATTTAGAAGTTATTTTTTATTTACTCTCAAAAACACAGTTTTTAGTAAAAAAAACAGTGTTTAAATACACTTTTTTTTGGCCTAAATAGGCTGTTTTAGTATATAAAATTTCATATTAGACTTAAAAACACTTTAATTACTAATTTTAAAAAAACATTGTTAAAAAAATTGACCCCCTTGCTTGGACCTAGGTTTAAAATCTGACACCCCGGGTAAGATTCGACCCCCATCCCAACCCTAAAAAGCAAGGGGGATTAGGACCCTCCCCCCTTCACAAAATTTTGGCATTTCACCCGGGGCTGGACCCCCTAGCGGACCTGACCAAAAACATCTATGTCTGCGTCCACCAGCCTCCTTTGAATTACGTCCCTCTAAATTTCCAATTTATTGACCATGATCTCCTCCAAAGAATTTAAAAACTAAACCCAATAAAATATTTTTGTATTAAATTTAAATCCTAAATTTATTGCACGTCTAGATTATACTTGCCCATCACGGATCCAGCATCTCTAAAAAACTATGGAAAAAGTTGTTACCCCCCACTGCTCTTCCGCCCAAAACAATGAACCATAAAAGGAAACGAAGGAGGGGGAGTTTTTGTAAAACCACAAACTATTTTTATCAAATCGCCCCCACTCTCCTACTCACTTAAAAAAATAGGTTTTCCATTATTATCATGGGTGAGCACGGTCGGGGAAGCTAGAAGAGGGGTGGTTACCCGGGGTAAATCGAATTTTGAATTGTAGGAGGGGGTCCCAGGGGGTCCGGACCCCCCTAGCTTTTTAGGGGGGGTCGACCCGGGGTGCAAAATTTTGAAATCTAGAGTGGGGTCAAGTGGGGTCCGGTGTCCAAAGCAAAACAATTTTAAACCATAATAACTTTAATAATTGTTCTTTTTATAGGATAATACTACATTTATTGAAAAGCCATATTCATGTATAAAAAGGTTGTAAAAGCATGAATATGTGATGAAAATTAACGTTTTTGGAAGATAATTTAGTATAAAAAAGGTACCTAAAATTTTCCCGAGGGGGGAGGGGGTCAGATTTCAAAATCTAGAGGGGGGTCAGGGATAAAAAATTCGGAAATTTGGGGGGAGGGGGGCTCCCCTAGATTTTCGTCTAGAGGGGGGGGGGTCCCAAAATTTCGAGGCCAGGGGGGGTGGACCCTACCCTGCCCCCTCCCCCTTTCTCACCTATGATTATTATCCTCCCCCTAATTAAACCAAATAAAGAAGCTAGGGGTTAAACTTACAACAAAAAGTGCTCATCCCAGTACGGTGACACGTTGAGTCCGAGTGTAGTCTGGTGTTTTTGAGCCGGTTCGTCCATCTCTATCACCACGTATGGCTGACTAGCACCTTTAAAAACAAATATTACAATCACAAAAACGATCATGACCGGCGACTTAAGGGAGCGGAGTCCTCAGTTGTTCATATATTATTACCTTACACATTAGAACTTCACACCTGTGAACTAACCCCCCCCCCGGACTTTATTTGGGGGGGGGGGTGGCATTTCCGAAATGGGGGGGGGACACGGAAGCACAATTTTTTGAGCGGGCGGGAGGGGTGGGGTCAAAAAAAAAACGAATAGAATTAGGCTAAAAACTGCAGGAAATTTCGCGAGCATGTCGTCAAAATATGTCAAAAATGGCACCATAATTATCAGTACTTTTTAATTTTGGGGCGAGGGGGAGGGCAATAAAACGGGGGGCACCACAACTACTAATATTTGCAGTCGCCAGCAGTTAAAAATTATCGCGGCAGGAAGACATGTTGTACGTCATAATCATAGGTCGGCAGGGGGTTGTGGGGGTTTATACCCCCCAAAAATTCCAATTATAACCGATACACCCTTAAAATTTGGGGGTACCCCGGACACCACCCCTAAAATTTGGAGGGTCCCAGTACTAAAAACGCTAAAAATGGGGTATTTGAGGAATACCCCAAAAAAATTTTTGGGACACCCCCCCCCCCAAATTTGGGGGGTCGGGTATATCGCCCCCCAAAATTGAGAAGCTATGGTCATAATTGCTGTTGCATTTTCAAATCCAAAAAATTTGCAAAGTGTATAACAATTTAAATTAAATCGTATGAATTTTTACTAAAGTTTACTTTATTCTTATTATTAATTTTAGTTAATCAAGCAAAAATACATTATTTATGTTGATTTTTTATAGGAAAAAGTTGGTTGATTCGACTACGATGTATTAAAATAACGAATATAGCGCCACAGAAATTTTTTTAGTTTCAAAATTTTGTTCGAAACGTAATTGATAAACTCAAACCTGTGCACGTGCACTGCCCCCACCCCCCCCCCTCCCCCCGGAGGTTTTATTGGGGGGCGGGGGGTAATTCCAAAACAGGGGTGGACACGGGGGCCACTTTTTTGAAACAGGGGGGCAAGCAGGGGAGAAAGAAAAATTAGGGAAAAAAGGAGAAAAAAAGAGAAAAAAAGAAAGGAAAAAAGGGGTGAAAAAGCGGGAATAAGGTAAAACTAGGTATAAAGTGTCTTAAAATACATTGAAATAGGCTAAAAACTGCAAAAAATTCGCGATGATGGCGTCGTCATAGGTCAAAAATGGCGTCATAATTTTAGGGTACTTTTTCATTTTTTGGCAGGGGGATAAAACGGGGTGGCAAATCCTCCAATAAAGCGGAGGGGGTCATTTCCAGACCGTGCACAGGTCTGTAAACTTATAAAAAAAATTTTACTTACCATCAGGACCACCCAATTTTTGAGCTCTTAGCACCTTCACGAGTAGCTGATTGGATTTTGATTTGTCAATGGAACTCTAAAAAGACAAAATAATGGGATAATACGAAATTTAGATTAGAATATCTTCTTAAAAATGTTGATAATTATATCGAAGATTTAAAATCTGAAAGTTTTGTGCAAGTCAGCTTTTTGAACTAAAACTAGATTTAGAAATAAAATAAAAATAATAAAGGATACAATAAAAAAAATTTAATCACGTCACAGTTCATTTTTTCCACATTAGTACCAATAATGCATAAGTGCATTATTGGTAGTACTTAGTACTGCAGGGTAACTTTAAGAAAATGCAAAAAAATCGAATTAAGGTTAAACTTATGATAAAAAGTTTTATATTTTTAAAAATAAAACTTTATTTTTAGACTAGTTATAATTAACCATGCACATTTACCAAAAATCTACATTACGACGACATTTAGACTATTTTATAAATCTGTATCTGGGAATCTTTTAACTGAAATCTGTGAATTTTTATTTTTTTTACCCATATTCACTAACCTAACGTGTTTACTAGTTGTTGTTGTTGATAACCTGAAACTTATCTTCCCTATGCAGATTATGCAAAGGGCAGGCGCTAAGACAAGCCAGGAGGGGCGAAAATGTTTCACCCCTATGGTTAAGACTCTTCGTCCAACATTAATAACAATGTTGGCAACCTTTACCGCTAGAGTGTTCACTACATCCAGTGTTCACCCATTTTACCCATGTTCCAGTGTTTACTAGTGACGTTCCTACCCTCCAATATTAAGCTCCGAGCTCCGGCCATTTAAAGCGAGGGAGCTCCGGTGTTCCGCCTGTTAAATGAGCGATTTTAAACTTATTTAAGCTTAAAAGTTACTCTATTTTGCATTTTTAAATCTATTTCTAACGTGTTCAATAAGTTTTGAAAAAAATTTGATTGGTTGGTTGCGGCTGGTTACACGTGCACCCAGTTGTTGACTAATCGACTAACTGTCTGTAATTGTTAGATGCAGATTGTTATACTTTAATTTAGATTATATTTATTAAAAACAAAAAACTAGATAAACAAGTTCCCTGCATTAACAATTACAGCTGAAAGTACTTACCTGCACTTACAGGTTTTGGCATACTTATTTTAAGTACAATAAAAAATTTACCTGAATGAAACGAACTATTTCTAGCCATAATTTACCAAAAAAAATTTGACAAACTACTCTACAGCATCACTCTTTAATTATTCATAAATTTAGTGAAGAAATAGGGTCGAGCTTCGGAGTTTCAGAGCTCCGGGGGTTGCTCCGGAGTTCCTAAAAGCGGAGCTCCGCGCCGTAGCCCCGGCGCACATCACTAGTATTAGTTTACGCTTCTTAAATGCGTCAAAATTACTCAAAGAGTCATTATTAATTAGAATAGGTAGTGGAATATTCACTCTGCCAATTGATTCGCCGCCGCCGTATTTTTAAAACAATAATACAATGTGAGTTGTAACATGCCGACTCAACTGTACAGGCCATAGATAAACAAGGGGGGTAGGGTGGGGTCCACCCCCCCTAGCCTCGAAATTTTGCCCCCCCCTAGAAAAAAATCCAGGGGGCCCCCCTCCCCCAAATCTTCAAATTTCTTACCTATCTCTGGATTTTGAAATTTGACCCCCCCCCCCCCTCTCGAAAAAATTTTAAGTACTTTCTTTTTTATACTATATTTTCTTCCAAAAACGTGAATTTTTAATACAATTATGTTTTTACACCCTTTTTATTAGAATATCGTTTTTTTTAAATAAAATGTAGTAATTATCCTATAAAAAACAACAATTTAAACCTTTAATGGTTAAAAAGTATTTTGTTTTGGACATTAAACCCCACCTGACCCCCCTCTAAGTTTCAAAATCTTCCACCCCGGGTTGACCCCCTAGAAATCTAGGGGGGGGTTCGACCCCCACCCGCGGTCCGTTATCCAGGCCCCCGCCTGATTTTGAAATGTCATTTACCCGGGGGGGGGGGGGGTACCCCCTCTAGCTCTTATTTTGACAATACATGGTTTCAATTAACAAGGGAATCTTACCTGGATAGGCCCGCTATTCACTCTGCGCATGAACTCCTCCAGAACCGGGGCAGGTGAGGCTCTCTCTACCCTTGAGACTGGCGGAGGGAGACCCATCCAATAACTCGTTTCCAAAATATTAATATTAACAATATTCATATTTATTTTCCAAAATATTAACACAACGGGAATTACTCACCTGGATAGGCCCGCTGTTTACTCTGCGCATGAACTCTTCCAAGACGGGTTGATGGGGTTCCACCGGCTTGAGACTGGCGGAGGGAGACCCGTCCAATAACTCGTTTCCAAAATATTAATATTAACAATATTCATATTTATTTTCCAAAATATTAACACAACGGGAGTTACTCACCTGGATAGGCCCGCTGTTCACTCTGCGCATGAACTCTTCCAAGACGGGTTGATGGGGTTCCACCGGCTTGAGACCGGCGGAGAAGTCCTCGTCGCTGGCCGCGATGCAGACGTTGTTCAGACTCACGTTGGTCACCGCGGACATCAGGCAGCGCCGGATCGCTTCTTCTACACAGCCCCGGTCCACTTGCTCACCCTACATGCGAATCATCATGATATAAAGCTAACGTATTGTTGTAACATACTTATAAAAGTATCTGTACCTTGAAGTATTATGTTACTACAGTAGTAGCCTTTGCAACAAAAAATTTACTCAGACTTGTGCACGGTCTGGAAATTCCCCCCCCCGCTTTATTGGAGGATTTGCCCACCGCGAAAAAATGAAAAAGTACCCTGAAATCATGGCGCCATTTTTTGACCTATGATCACACCATCATCGCCAATTTTTTGCCGTTTTTAGACTATTTCAATGTATTTTAAGCCATTTTAGATCTATTTTCACCTTATTTTCGCCCCTTTTTTTCCTTTTTCTGTTTTTTTCTTTCTCCCCTGCTTGCTTCCCCCCGTTTTATTGCCCCCCCCCCTTTTCAAAAAAGTTGCCCCCCGTGCCCCACCCCCCGTTTTGGAATTGCTCTGCCCAATAAAACCTCCCGGGGGGGGGCATTGCACAGGTCTGTTTACTTAATTAAATACTAATAACCACACAAGAGGACAATCTTGTTTTTCTAGCCCAAAATATCAGGCGGCAGCTAGTCGTTTGGATACCCGCTTATTAAAGCTATTTAAACTTGAAATGCGGTTTAAAGTTTTTTTTACTGCATTTTTTTAACGCTTTTACGAAGTTTAAAAAAAGTTTAGTAAACAAAAACATTTTAAGCCATAATACAACATTACTTTTAAATAATCAAAAAATTAGCAAAAAATAAAGGAAAACTTTAGAAGCCATGCTCCGGAGAACATCGTTAGTAATATAGGTCGGTAGGGGTGAGAGCTAAAGTTTTTATTGTTGTATATTATGTTAATTGAGACGGTTTATAAATTTTTAATACTTACGATGCTAAAGGTATTTTCGTATTTAAATGATTTTTTATATCAAAGTTATCAAAGCCGGCTATGGGTGACTAAACCCATTTGACATCTCAAAAGGCTATATCAATACTGTTGCTTTGTTAGAATCGTGTTAATTAAAAAAAACTTTTAATGTAAAAAAAAACATAAGGCTAAAAGGCTTGCTTTAGCTTATAAAAAATTTTGCCTTGTCCTCACAAAAAACTCCCCTTTAAAAAAAATTTCAAGAAAAGCAATTTTTTTTAAATTCTACATTTTCACAAAAATTTACATCTCATTAATTAACTTCAGTTGTTAAGAAATTTGCATTTTGATTTAAAATTAAAATAAATAAATCAATATACCTGATGGGCGTCCGTGTTACGGAGTTGGATTTGAACGTCGGGTCGACCGTCGAAACAGCCCATGACGAACATCTCATTCGCGATGCACGCAACTCGCAGCTGCGCCTTAAAGAAAAATACAATACTGTAGCGATGGATGTTGCCTGGAGCTCCGAAGATTTCCCGAGGCCAAAGAGCATAGCGAAGATCCGCCCAAAGGCATAGCAGACCTGTGCACGGTCTGGAAATGCCCCCCGCTTTATTGAAGGATTTGATCCCCCCCGCCAAAAAATGAAAAAGTACCGTAAATTTATGAGGCCATTTTTGACCTATGACGACGCCATAATCGTGAATTTTTTGCAGTTTTTAGCCTATTTCAATGTATTTTAAGCCATTTTAGACCTATTTTTATCTTGTTTTCGCTTTTTTTGTCCCTTTTTTCCCTTTTTCCTTCTTTTTTTCTTCTTTTTTTTTTCTCCCCTGCTTGCCCCCCATTTTATTGCCTCCCTGTTTCAAAACAGTGGCCCTCGTTTTGGAATTGCCCTCTCCCAATAAACCCCGAGGGGGGGGGGCGAGCACAGGTATGGCATAGCATAAAATAATATGTTATTTAGGCATAAAAAGTGTGCAAAAACATATAGGTGGGCAGGAGGAGGCGGAAAGTAAGCAGTTTAACTCCCTCTACTCAAAAAATCTCGAAAGTGTCAAAACCATTTTTCCTAAAATTGAGGGTTCCAGTACTAAAAATGGTGTATTTTGAGGGATATTTACCAAATTCCGGTAGGCTGTCACCTAGGGAGGGTTGTTGCTTTTTGCCACCAACCGGGTCTTCGTTCAGATCAGACCGGTTCCGGACCGTCTGGTATGCTCATCGCCTTGATGGGAGAGTACTCACTTGCTGGGCTCTACCATGCTCGCTTTTCTGCGATCAAAAACAGAGGTATACATGGAGGAGTTCGAATGGAAGGGTTAGAATTTTTAGGGCTAGGGAAGGGTTCGAATTTTTAGGGCTAGGAGAGGAGTTTGAATCATACATGGGCAAGTTGGTCCGGAATGGGGGGGGTTAAACCCCAAATTAGGGGGGGGGGGTTAAAATCCGAGAAACGCAAAATACCCATATCGTTTTTTTTCTGGAGTGCATTTTACCCATATCGTTTTTTGATTTTGAAGGAAAAATAGGTTAAAAACACTAATTTTAGGTCAAAAAGCCCTTTTTATTGCATTTTTGAGCTTTTTATTGCTTAAAACATTCATTTTGACCTCAAAATTTAAGTTTGGAGGCAGTTAGAAGTCATTTTAAAGACATTTTTTTCTTCATTTTTCCAAAATTGGGGGGGTTAACTTTTTCTCCCCCCCCCCACTTCTGAGTGGGGAGGGGTTAAACCCCACTTCTCAGAATTTGGGGGGGGGTTAAGCCCCCCCAACCCCCCGTGCCCATGTATGGTTTGAATTCATCTCATATGGTCACCTGCGATGCTCGTCTGCCTTCCATATCCTCACCTTTATCAAAAATAAAAAACCTGGCTTACGTCTCCGCTGAGATCTGTGAGCGTGGCGTCGTAATTGCTCACCACGAGTCTATCCGGCAACCGCTGGGAGCTGACCAGCCGGAGGGTCAATTTGGAACAGCGAACTTTGGCCCGAAGTGTCTAAATAAGCAACAATATTATTTTTTCCTTGTTATTATGAAGAATATTTACTATGTTCGTAGTCTTAAATATCATACACCGGGGTTTTCGGCCGTTTAAAGCAGAGCGAAACTCCGGAGCCCCACAACTTAAACGAACAACTTTAGGCTTATTAAAGTTTGAAACATATTAAAAGGTATTTCACTCGCATTATTGCAATGCAACTACTTTTTATTGTTTTTAGTTTGTTTGAAAGTTTTGAAATAAAAAAATAGTTTCAAGATACAAAAAAGTTTTGACACATTAATCTATATAATAGTTATTATTTATTAATAATAATAATGAAATTAGTCATTTTTTAATTATTCGTGAAATTAGCGCAAAAATACGGCGGAGCTCCAAAAAACGGAGCTCTGATCTGGAGCTTCAGATCAGAACTCAAATGTATTAATTAATCATAAGACAGGGAAGGAATAAACTCAAAAATCCTTTTAAATCATATCATTAATAGCAAGAATACAATTCAAAAGTAGAATCGTTTGAAATGAAACTTCTCGCTACTTCGAAAACTTTCGAACAGGAAAAGTTGAGCCCAAACAAAGATTACTTAGTATTTCATTACTTTTTTTGGTATACAAGTAGCCTGTGTCAGCCATACAGCGGACAAATAATTTTTCCTATATTTTTATATTCATTTACTAATTTTTTTTTAAATTCAACTATTCTATGACATTCCCATACCATAGGTGTTTTTGGTCGGGTCCGCTAGAGGGGGGTCCACCCCCGGGTGGAAGGCCAAAATTTTTTAGGGGGGGGTCCAAGGGGGTCCGGACCCCCCTGGCTTTTTAGGGGGGTCGACCCCGGGTGCAAGATTTCAAATTTAGGGGGTGGGGGTCAGCGGGGTCCAATTTTTTAGCAAAATTTTTTTAACTCAATAATTTAAGTGTTTTTAGGTCTAATATTGAATTTTATGTATTAAAACAGCCTATTTAGGCCTAAAAAGTGTATTTAAACACTGTTTTTAACTAAAAACCCGTGTTTTTGACAGTAAATAAAAAAATATACTTCCAAGTTGGTCGGTAGGGGCCCCCTAAAAAGCCAGGGGGGTCCGGACCAGGGGAAAATTGGGGGGTTAACTTTTTCTCCCCCCCCCACTTCTGAGTGGGGGGGGGTTAAACCCCACTTCTCAGAATTGGGGGGGTTAACCCCCCCCAACCCCCCCGTGCCCATGTATGGATTAGACCCCCTTTTGGGTCGCCAAGGATAAAAATTTGTCCTTGGCGACAAATTAGGTCGCGGTCGCGCTTCGCTCCGCGCTCGATTGATTATATAGTCTCCACTTCCAAATTTGTTTTACTTTGTTTTGTAATCTTGGTATGACCACGCTGGACCCACTCAATTCTTAATGTTTTAATGGGTCTCCACTTCCAAATTTGAGTTACTTTGTTTTGTAATCTTAATATCACCACGCTGGACCCCCTTTAGATTGTTATACAGTCATAGGTGAGAAAGGGGGGGGGGCAGGGTGGGGTCCCCCCCCCTAGCCTCGAAATTTTGGGCCCCCCGCCCCCCTAACGAAAGTCTAGGGGGACCCCCTCCCCCCAAATTTCCGAATTCTTCTTACCCCTGACCCCCCTCTAGATTTTGAAATCTGACCCCCCCCCTCCCCCTCTCAGGAAAATTTTAGGTACCTTTTTTATACTAAATTTTTTTTCAAAAACGTGAATTTTCATCACATATTCATGCTTTTACACCCTTTTTTATACATGAATATGGCTTTTTATTCAATAAAATGTAGTATTATCCTATAAAAAGAACAATTATTAAAGTTATTATGGTTTAAAACTGTTTTGCTTTGGACACCGGACCCCACCTGACCCCCCTCTAGATTTCAAAATTTCGCACCCAGGGTCGACCCCCCCTAAAAAGCTAGGGGGGGGGGGGGGTTTTTAGGTTTTTACTTTTAGGTTTTTAATGTTTTTGAAATCAAAAATTTTAAGGTATCAAATTGTTTGTATAAAATTTTTTCTTTGTTTTATGGACTTATTTTTATTGAATAATAGGAAAATAATGAAGTATGTGACATAAACAAGGCAATAAACACTCCGCAACAAATAAAAAATTTTTTAGCCCTTTTATAACGTTTAGGATTTGGACCCCCTGGACCCCCCCTTTTGGAAATTTTCTTCAGGGTTGGACCCCCCCCCTTTCCGAAATCCTGGCTACGCCCATGGTCCAGCATAAAGATGTCCATGTATTTTTTTAAACTTTAACTCATTTGTGACATTTCCCAGACTGTAAGCTTTGCAATGATACATTTAGCCCAATCCGTTTTGTAGTTGGGGAGAAGCATACATGTGCACGGGGGGGGGGGTTTGGGGGGGTTAAGGGTTAACCCCCCAAATTCTGAGAAGGGGGGTTTAACCCCCACCACTCAGAAGTAGGGGGGCAGAAAAGGTTAACCCCCAATTTTGGAAAAATGAAGAAAAACATGTCTTTAAAATGACTTTTAACTGCCTCCAAACTTAAGTTTTGAAAGTTTTGAATTAAGGTCAAAATGAATGTTTTAAGCAATAAAAAGCTAAAAAATGCTATAAAAAGGGCTTTTTGGCTTAAAATTAGCGTTTTTTACCTATTTTTCCTTCAAAATCGAAAAACGATATGGGTAAAATGCACTCCAGAAAAAAAAAACAATATGGGTTGGGTATTTTGCGTTTCTCGGATTTTAACCTTCCCTAATTAGGGTTGAACCCCTCCCCACTCCGGACCAACTTGCCCATGTATGGGAAGAAGGGTCCCCCTTTTGGCGAAAATGCGTTGTCCAGCACAAATATGTCCTTGTTATTTATTTTTTCAAACATTCAAACCTTTTATGACATTCTTTGAAATGTAAGCTTTGCAATGATACCTCATTTAGCCCAATCCGTTTTGTAGTTGGGGAGAAGTATACATGGGCACGGGGGGGTTTGGGGGGGTTAACCCCCCCCCCCCCAAATTCTGAGAAGGGGGGTTTAACCCCCCACCATTCAGAAGTAGGGGGGGGAGAAAAGGTTAACCCCCCAATTTTGGAAAAATGAAGAAAAAAAGGTCTTTAAAATGACTTCTTTCTAACTGCTACCAAACTTAAGTTTTAAGGTCAAAAGGAATGTTTTAAGCAATAAAAAGCTAAAAATGCTATAAAAAGGGATTTTTGACCTAAAATTAGCGTTTTTTTTACCTATTTTTCCTTCAAAATCGAAAAACGATATGGGTAAAATGCACTCCAGAAAAAAAACGATATGGGTATTTTGCGTTTCTCGGATTTTAACCCCCCTAATTTGGGGTTGAACTCCTCCCCATTCCGGACCAACTTGCCCATGTTTGGGGAGAAGGGTCCTCCTTTTGTCGAAAATGCGTTGTCCAGCACAAATATGTCCTTGTTATTTATTTTTTCAAACATTCAACCCTTTTATGACATTCTTTGGAATGTAAGCTTTGCAATGATATCTCATATAGCCCAATCCCTTTTGCTGTTGAGGAGAAAGGTCATTCCCTCTTTTAGTGAAAAAACATTGTCCAACATAAATATGTTCATGTTCATTTTTCCAAAAACATGATATTCTGGCTTTACAATGGCTAATTACTCTTACCAATAAGTTTGAGCCAATTCAAAGACATAAATTTTTTTAACTTCCAAAATCTTTAGTAAAAATGCGTTGTCCAGTCTAAAGATGTCCATGTAATTTTTTTTTAAATTTCAACCTTTTAATGATATTTCCCCCAATGTAAGCTTAGCAACGATATCTCTTTTAGTCCAATCCCTTTTGTGGTTGAGGAGAAAGGTCATCTCCTCTTTTAGTGAAAAAACGTTGTCCAGCATAAAGATGTCCATGTTCTTTTTTCCAAAAAAAAAATATTCTGGTTTTACATTGGCTAATTACTCTTACTAATAAGTTTAAGCCAATTCTTAGACAAAAAATTTTTTTAAGTTCCAAAACCATAGGGTCCCCTTTGGTGAAAACGCGTTGTCCAGTATAAAGATGTCCATGTAAATTGTTTCAAAATTTTAACACCCTTACGACATTCCCTGGAGCTTTTCAACGATACCTCATTCAATTTAATCCGTTGGGTGGTTAGGAAGGAGTTAGGGAACACATAGACAGACAGATAGACAACACACACACACACACACACACACACACACACACACACACACACATTACATCTATTTATATATAGATTCCACTTAAGGCTTTTAACGCAAATCTTCAGTTTAAATTTTTTCGCACAGCCGTGCGTTCTCTTAAGTTTATTCTCATTCTTAATAATGACTATACACTAAATTTATTTTGGTGTCCTGCAGGAGTTTTTTCATTTATTTATTATTAGTTCTAATGTCGGAAAAAACTAAATATCAATTTTATCAAAACGCACTCATAGAGTCATAGGTATTATAATTATTATGTTAAAGAAAATCTCCCTTCCAATTTTGGATTATGTCTATGCATTATAAATTATGATTTTACAAACAGCGCCAGCGAGCGAGAACAGGGAAGCCATTAATATTAAAAACATCATTAATGGAGCAAAAAACAGAAGACATTGATGTAAAAACAATTAATACATTATTTATTTATCCATTCTTCTTTGTCTATGAAATTTAATTTTGCGTTTCCGATTACATTATAATTATTAAGTCACCTGTCACATATTAAAAAAATGCATATAAATCATCATATATATTCATCCATTCGTTCAGGTGTAAATGAAAAATGAACAAAAGACATATCGCAACTTTCTCCACGTTATTATTTTGATTTTTATAGTGGGTATTTTGAATTATAATCGGATCAGAACTACCACATACTGCTCTTACCAGATGATCCCTGGGCCCCTGTTCCGCTCGTATTTTCTCCAACTGCGGGACTGTTTTCCCGTTCTCTGCAATTTCTTCGAAAAGAATCTCGCACCCAACCTAAAAAATACAAACATTAATAAGATTATACTGTCCATAACCATACATGGGCATGGTGGGGGGTTGGATTGAGGGGGTTAATCTCCAAATTATGGGAAAGGGGTTTAACCCCCTCCTTATTGAGAAGTGGGGGAGGGGGTTACTTACTCCTCATTTTGAAAATATAAAGAAAAAATCTCTTCAAGATCACTGTCTTTAAACTTAAAATGTCAAAATCAGTTTTTAAATAATAAAAAACTCAAAAATGCTATTAAAAAAGCTTTTTGACCTAAAATTGCCTATTTTTCTCCAAAAATTGAAAAACGATATGGGTAAAATGCACTTCAACAAACAAAACGATATGGGCAAAAAGCGTTCCTCGGATTTTAATTTAACTCCCCCCACCCCCAAACCCGAGTTTAAGCTTTCCTCCCGCAGTAAAAATCCGAGAAATGCATTTTAATCATTTTGTTTTTCGATTTTAAAGAAATTTCATTTTAATTAGCATTACTATAAATTTAATTTAATTAAAATAAATTTCGGAAAATTTCATTTTAATGCTAATTTTAGGTTAAAAAGCCATTGTTATTACAATTTTCAGCCTTTTATAACTCAAAACACTCATTTTGACCTCAAAACTTACGTTTGGAGGTGGTTTTTTTGTCAGTTGAAGTCATTTTGAAGACATTTTTATTCTTCATTTTTCCAAAATTGGGGGGTTAACTTTCCCCTTTCCCACTACTATCTGAGTGGGGTGGGGGTTAAAAACATACATGGGCACGGGGGGGGGAGGGGGGAGTTACTCTTCAGTTTTGCTAGGGGGTTCGGTGTTGGTCGGGTCCGTGGGGGGAGAACTCCCCCCCCCCCCAAATTCCTAAAAAGGGGGCTCGGGTGGTTGGGGGGGGGGTGGGGGGTGTTTTTGGTTGGGGGGGGGGGGGTTTAACCCTTTTTTTTTTTTTTTTTTTTTTTTTCCTTCCACTTGAAGTGGTGGGGAGAGAAAAGATTAACCCCTCCCCAATTTTTGGAAAAATGAAAAAAAAGTCTTTAAAATGACTTCCAACTGCCTCCAAACTTAAGTTTTAAGGTCAAAATGAATGTTTTAAACAGTAAAAAGCTCAAAAATGCAATAAAAAGGGCTTTTTACCTATTTTTTCTTTGAGATCGAAAAATGATATAGGTAAAATGCACTCCAGAAAAAAAAAACGATATGGGTATTTTGCGTTTCTCGGATTTTAACCCCCCCCCAATTTGGGGTTTAACCCCCCCACTCAGGACCAACTTGCCCATGTATGGTTAAACCCGCCTTTCCAGAATTTGGGGTAGGGTTAACGAACCCCTTAGCCCTTCCCACCATGCTCATATATAATAACGCTCCTTCCCCCTGCCCACAAGCTCACCTGTGAAACGGTAAAATATTATACAGGGAAATTTTTAAGAGGGATTTTAAATACTTCTGAGAGGGTAAAAAGAGTGGGGTTTAAAAACAAAGCCCAAAGACCAAAGCTCGTTAACAAATTTATCAAGCTACTTTGATACACTAAATTCCCCTTGAACTCTTGTTTGTATTTGCATAATAATTCTATATTATTTCCAGTTTCCAGAATTACAAGAGCGAGGTGCCAGACAGAACTACATACATTTTTAAATTATTTAAAAAAATATCTAGCCATAATTATTTTCCGTCGTTTGTTCGACGTGCACCTTCTAGTTACG
Organism: Microlaimidae sp. YZB2_3; assembly: GCA_030248175.1. Classification (NCBI taxonomy): domain Eukaryota; kingdom Metazoa; phylum Nematoda; class Chromadorea; order Desmodorida; family Microlaimidae; species Microlaimidae sp. YZB2_3. The sequence goes on along the minus strand of JASAMX010001852.1, from coordinate 1,784 downwards.
GAATACGTCTAATCTATTCTCCCTGTCTGTCAGTCTGCATTATTTTGTTAAAATGATGTGTAGTATTTTACAAAAGCAACGAACTTATATAACATGCATAAAACAGGTATATATACTAAACTTTTAACCTGTTTCTTACAAAATACTGCAATCCTGTATATTATTGTGTCGATGCTAAGACATAATGAGTCACAATCGCTACAAAATCAACGTGTTTATAAATTACCAATATAACATTTTACTGTGCTTTCGAATGCAAAAACTTCACAGTCATGCATGAGCATGACGTATATCTTTTACTATTGGGAGTTTCGACTGAAACTACAATTTTAGGAGGAATGTGAAGGTGTACAGTAAATGATTCATTGAATAAATATCAATTCCTATAAATTCCTTTAAATTTCCGGAGAAGAGCATGATAGATGAACAAGGGGGTGCAGGGTGGGGTCCACCGTCCATGGATGAACACGGTCAAAAAGCTAGGGGGGTGTTTACCCCGGGAAAATGACTTTTCAAAATCTAGGAGGGGGGTCCCAGGGGGGGTCGAACCCCCCTAGCTTTTTAGGGGGGTCGACCCGGGGTGCGAAATTTTGAAATCTAGAGGGGGGTCAGGTGGGGTCCGGTGTCCAAGGCAAAACAGTTTGAAACCATAATAACCTAAATAATAGTTCTTTTTATAGGATAATACTACATTTTATTAAATAAAAAGCGATATTTAGGTATAAAAAGGGTGTAAAAACATGAATTTGTTTTAAAAATTGACGTTTTTGCAACAAAATTTAGTATAAAAAGAACACTTAAAATTTTCTCGAGAGGGGAGGGGGGGGGGGTCAGATTTCAAAATCTAGAGGGGGTTCAGGGGTGAAAAATTTGAAAATTTGGGGAGAGGGGGGGCTGGATTTTTTTCTATGGGGGGGGGGCAAAATTTCGAGGCTAGGGGGGTGGACCCAACCCTACCCCCCTTGTTCATCTATGCCACCGTCCACCCCACTTAGTCTCGAATTTTTGCCTCCCCTCTAGAAAAAAATCCAGGGGCCCCCCGTTCCCCCAAATTTTTGAATTTTTTACCCCTGACTTTCTTCTAGATTTTAGAATTTAATCTCCCCTTCCCTCTTTTAGAAAATTTTAAGTACTTTTTTAATACTAAATTTTCTTCCAAAAACGTGAATTTTTAACATAAATTCATGTTTTACACCCTTTTTATACCAGATTATCGCTTTTTATTCAATAAAATGTAGTATTATCTTATAAAACAACAATTTTTAAACATTTAATGGTTTAAAACTATTTTGCTTCGGACATTGGACGGTGGACCCCACCCCCATAGAAAGACAGGGGGGTCGTCCGACCCATACATGGGCACGGGGAGAGGTAGGGGGTTAACCCCCCTGCCCACCTATGGTTCCGACGCTCCGACCCCCTTCCCTAGATTTTTAAATGTCATTTACCGGGGCAAAGACACCCTCCTAGCTTCGGTGACCGTCGTGTTGATTTGTTTGGAAAGAATCTGCGACACGAGAGTCCTGATACACGAGAGTACCAAAGTTTTGCAGGTAGGACAGAAGAGTCCCGAGAATCCTGAGACACGAGAGTCCTGGGACAGAAGAGTCCCGTCAATAATTCAACTTATTTGCGGCGAAATTGTTTTGGTGTTAGCGTAATTAAACGCTGGTTTTAAACTTAAATAAATTGTAAATATAGTACCAAACAAGCTGTTAGCTTCGAAAGAATAAAATAAATGAAAACCACAAAATACAATAAAAGTATAATTATTTAGTTTAGTT
>JASAMX010001851.1:0-61971 GCA_030248175.1 Microlaimidae sp. YZB2_3 | reverse complement strand
TATATAGTAAGGGATACTTCAAAAAAAAAACATTTCACAACGTTTGTTAACTTATTTTAGCCTCGCTATTTTATACTACTTTTTATACCACAGGAAGAAGAACCCGTTTTAACCGATGAACAAATTGCTGAAATTCGGCGAAGAAGTAACAGCGATCCTCAAGGTCTCATAAGATCACTGGAAAAACTGAGAAATAGAGAGGGAAAAGTATCATCCGGTAAGTGCTGAGAAAATTCGAAATGTTACATTACATTGACATTCTTTTACGAAAGCATCAATAATCGACGGACAAGACCAGGGTTGAATGAAACTCTTGACCGTTGGCAAAAGATAACATAGATGATAACAACCAGAGAAAGCTTGGGTTTTGTAAGTGGTTATTTGTGGAGAAGAGGTTTTAAGACCCAGAACCCGCTGCATTCTTAGGAATGGCCAATTTAAAATCTAGGGTGGATTTAGGAAACCCGTGAGCAGAATTTCGTCAGTCGGGTTCGGGTATAAACTAGTGATGTTCCTACTCTCCAATATCATGCTCCGGAGCTCGCAACACCCCTAGTACCCCCCGAGGGGTCAAATCAAAAACCCGAGGTCGGATTCTTCATCAGGAATTCTGAAAACCCCCAAGTACATGTTTTGTGGAAAATTGGGGAAATTTTTGCAACTGTATCGTTCCACCTTAAGCTTCAAAATTAATTAAAATTACTTTATGTACATTTTTAAAACTATTATTATATCGTTTTAAGTACTTAAGTTAAAAAAAAATAGATTACAAAAAAAAATTGACAAAATAATTCATAGCATCACTTTTTAATTATTCAATGAAATTAGTACAATAATAGGGCGAGATCCAGAGCTCATGGAGTTGCACCGGAGCTCCTAAAAGCGAAACTCCAATCCGGAGCTCAGAGCTCAATGGAACATTACTGGTATTAAATCAAACAATTTGCAGAAATTTTTAAAATTCAGATCTAAACCTAAGTCGCCACCCGAAAAATAAGCGAGGGTCGCTGACGATTGCCTGCCAGGGGTTTGAAAACGGTAGGACTAGATTGTAAACAATTGGGAAAAGTGATCAATTTTTTGCAGGAAATTTTCCAAATTAATGCCCGGAGGGAAATCCTCCAAAACATGTATAAGTATAATCATACTAATAATAATCATAATCATACATGATAATACATGTTTTGGAGGATTCATAATCACCCCTATCGGTCTTTTTTTAAAGCACATAAAAGTTTAAATTAATGTTGAAGGTATTTTTTAATAGCTAACTTTAATCAAAAATTAAACAGCTGGCACCTGGCAGCGGTTCTTTTCGAAATCCTTTAAGAAACAAACCTGTATTTTTAAGTCATCCGTTTTTTTAATGTTTCATAACCTAGTTAAAAAGTTAAGAAATTGTCAATGTTTAGACGACGACGGTTATCTGGCGGTAGCCGTTATTTATTTTTCTTTTTTAGAACTATTCTTTGGAAGCAGCGCTGCTGCTCTATTGTTTTTCAACCTATAGTATCTAAAGTCAAAAAATGATGTGGTCTAAAAAAATTTAGATGCACATATCTCGCTAACCGTGCATTCGAGATGTATACAAAAACTTTATTAGTGTCTGCCAATATCGTCTTAATCTATCTTTCTGTTGGTGAAATATATATCTGCATCTAAAATTTATTTTAGTTCAAATTATTTTTTTACAAACCTTAAAAATTACGAGTGTCCAACTCCGTAGCCTAAAGTTGTACCCCCCCCCAAATCCCGATTGCAGCTGACACCCCCCTCCCCTAAAATTTGGGTGTATCCGCCCCGGATACCCCTCTAAATTAGGAGGTCCCAGTACCAAAAACGTTAACAATGGGGTATTTGAGGTATACCCCCAAATTTTTTTTGGGACACCCCCTCCTAAATTTCGGGGGTCGAGTATACCCCCGAAAAAAATCCGGGAGGCTGCCCACCTATGCCCACCTTACCTAGACAAATATTATACAGCAATTGTTCGTTCCAAAAAACAAACCTGAGTTTAGAGTTACCCGTCTGATTAATGTTTCATGAATTTCATAAATATGTAAACATGGCCTTTAACAATGTTTCTTATATGGCGGCTACTTGGCGGTAGCCTTTAGTATACTTTTTTAACGCAGCACTGCTGCTTCTGCGTCTAACCCCCCAATTTTAGGTGCCAGCCAGTGCAGAAATTTAGGTGCCAATAACAGAAACATTTGTCTATATCAACAAACGGGGCTAATATATTAGCTTTTAAGGTAGAACAATACAGTTGCAAAAATTTCACCAATTTTCCCCAAAACATGTACTCGATGGTTTTCGGATGTCCTGATAACCAATCCTTCCTCCGTTTTTCAATTCGACCCCCCGGGGGGCACTAGAGGGGTTGGGGGACATTCTGACTATATACCGTTTTTACCTCAAAACCACCTCAAAACACGTACTCGCGATTGAATACAGTATTGAATAATGAACATTTTTTGATGTTAAAAACATTGCCCAGGGGGACTCGAACCTAGAACTGCGGGATTACGAGTCCGACGCTCTAACCAGTCGGCTTTCTTTCTTAAAAGCTAATTTTAAACGAATGTTTCAAAATGTAGTTTCCCGACGTCAAATCAAAAAAATATAAATGAAAGTTTAGTCATTTGATAGGAATTAGTTTGTTCCCAACTTTTAACACAGAAGTTGTACCATAATTCTGAGCCAGTTTTTAAGTTTTTAACGAAATCTCTACTATCACTTCTTTTTATTTTTTATTTCAACAATTTTAGCAATAAAACGAAATTAAAAAACTTCAATAGTAGGGATTTCGCTGAAAATTTTTGTGGGCTTGTACATTTGGTGTATTTAACTTGAGTTAAATCTTAATTACGTAATATTAACTCTGGTTCTGTTAAATTGGGAAAAAATGTTCTAAAATGCCTTTTTTCAACTAAGCATATCTGGGCGTGGAATAGTCCACCAAAAATGTTAAGGATTTCGAACTGACCGGAAAAAATACCCTTTCTTCCAACTTATAGTTTGTTTGCGTCTTTCCGTCACGTACGGCACGAGTTATACATGAAAACCGACAGGGTATCCTAACTGTATAGTTCCACCTTAAGTATATGCATATATGTTAGGATGGTTTTGTTGTCAATTTTTTTGTTTTATACACTAAATATTAAAAAAAGACAATATTTTTTGTTTATTTTTATCCTCAACTATATGCGTAAAATTTTGTTAAAGGATTATAATTTAAAGAAAACATTGACACAGACCAAAGAAAATAATTAAAAAACACCAGGTTGGCTTGGTTGCTGGCATAGTTTTTAATATGAAGGTGTTAAAAATCAATTTTTGTTTGTATGGTTTGAAATTTAAATGTTTTCTTATAGAAATGCTGTTTAGATTTTTTCTTGAAGTTTTACTTACGGTATTCAGAGTTTGATTAAATTTTTATTGTAGTATTTAATTCTAATTTTAAAATTGTCGTTTGTTTGATGAGTTAAAGCTTTTGGACATGATTTCTAATAAATTATTAAACTTACTAAATCAAATTAATTATTGATATCATATCAATATCGAATTAATTGGTAATTTTTTCCTGGTGAAATCAAAATTTTCAAAATTCATGCGATACCCCGACCTGTGCACTGCCCCGGGGTTTTATTGGGCTGGGGGCAATTCCAAAATGGGGGAGGGGGCACGGGGGCAACTTTTTTGAAACGGGGGGTATAAAACGGGAGGGCAAGCAGGGGAAAAGAAAAAATAAAGAGCAAAGGTAAAAAAAACAAAAAAAGCGAAAATAAAGTAAAAATAAGTCTAAAATGGCTTGAAATGCATTAAAATAGGCTAAAAACTGCAAAAATTTCGCGATGATGGGTCAAAAATGGCGCCATAATTTTTGGGTACTTTTCATTTTTTGCTATATATATATATATATATATATATATATATATATATATATATATATATACAAGTCCGTAGTCAGAGGGGAGATTGGGGGGATTAATCCCCCCTCAAATTTCGGGAAGGCAAAACATTTTGTAAGGGTCCTCCCTTTGGTTTTTTTTAAAGGGAAAAAAAATTTTTTTCTCTAATCACTATGTAATGTATTAAAGCTATCTAAAATACATAAATAAGAGTGATTTAGGATCATGAAACCTCTTATTCACAGAAATGAAATTATTCATAATTCAAAAAATTAGAACCAAAATTCAGACCTGTGCACGGTCTGAAAATGCCCCCCCCCGTTTTATTGGAGGATTTGCCCCCCCCCCGTTTTAATGCCCCCCCGCCAAAAAATGAAAAAGTACTCTAAAACTATGACGCCATTTTTGACCTATGATGACGCTATCATCGCGAATTTTTTTGAAGTTTTTGGCCTATTTCAATGTATTTTAAGCCCTTTTAGACCTATTTTTACCTTATTTTCGCTTTTTTTGTCCCTTTTTACCCATTTCCCTTCTTTTTTTCTCCTTTTTTCTCCATTTTTTCTCTATTTTTTCTTTCCCACCTGCCCCGCCCCCCCCCGTTCCTTATTGCCCCCCCGTTTCAAAAAAGTTGCCCCCCCGTGCCCCCCCGTTTTGGAATTGCCCCCCCCATTTTAACCCCGGGGGGGCAGTGCACAGGTCTGCAAAATTGAAAAAAAAATTATTTAAAAAAAACGTTTGTTCTTTTTTAAGTAAAATATGGCATATAATAATACCTTAAAACTATTTAATTATAACTTTTATTGTTGTATCTACTAAAAAAGAAGAGAAAATAAATTAAAATTCTGTACTTAAATTTAGGTTTCCTATTGCCTTTTAAGAGCTTAAAATTAAAAAATTTCCCACCCCGGGGGGCATTCTACCCTCCGGACCCCCTGACAACGGGCCATACCCCTTGACTCCACTGGGAGGCTCCCGCCTCCCCCCTCCAAAAACCCCCAGACCCCCTTGTGACAACGTATAAAGCACTTTCTAAAAAATCCCCCCTCAATTGAAATCCTGGCTACGGCCATGATATATATAAATATATATATATATATATATATATATATATATATATATATATATATATATATATATATATATATATATATATATATATAGATGAACACGGTCAAAAAGCTAGGGGGAGGTGTTTACCCCGGGTAAATGACATTTCAAAATCTAGGAGGGGGGTCCAATCCAACCCCCTTAGCTTGCTAGTGGGGTCGACCCGGGGTGGAAGATTTTAAAACCTAGCGGGGGGTCAGGTGGGGTCCAATTTCCAAAACAAAATACTTTTAAACCATTACCATTTTAATTCACGTTTTTAGAAAAATATTTAGTATAAAAAAAGTACTTAAAATTTTCTCGAGCGGGGAGGGGGGGGGGGTCATATTTCAAATCTAGAGGGGGGTCAGGGGGTAAAAAATTCGAAAATTTGTGGGGGAGGGTGGGGGACTGGATTTTTTCTAGGGGGGGGGGGCAAAAATTCGAGGCTAGGTGGGGGTGGACCCCACCCAACCCCCCACTTGTTCATTTATGTAATATATATATATATATATACAGACCTGTGCACTGCCCCCCCCCCCGGGGTTAAAACGGGGGGGGGGCAATTCCAAAATGGGGGGGGCCGGGGGGGGGGGGGGGGCAACTTTTTTGAAACGGGGGGGGGAAGCAATAAAACGGGGGGCAAGCAGAGGGAAAAGAAAAAAAAGAGAAAAAAAGGAGAAAAAAAGAAAAAAATAGAAGGGAAAAGGGAAAAAGGGACAAAAAAAGCGGAAATAAGGTAAAAATAGGTCTAAAATGGCTTAAAATACATTAAAATAGGCTAAAAACTGCAAAAAATTCGCGATGATGGCGTCATCATAGGTCAAAAATGGCGTCATATTTTTAGGGTACTTTTTCATTTTTTGGCGGGGGGGGGGGGCAATAAAACGGGGGGGGGGCAAATCCTCCAATAAAACGGGGGGGGGCATTTTCAGACCGTGCACAGGTCTGTATATATATATATATATATATATCATGGGCGTAGCCAGGATTTCGGAAAGGGGGGTCCAACCCTGAACAAAATTTCTGAAAGGGGGGTCCAGGGGGGTCCAAATCCTAAACGTTATAAAAGGGCTAAAAAAATTTTCCGCGCTTCGCGCGGAGTGTTTATTGCCTTGTTTATGTCACATACTTCATTATTTTCCTATTATTCACTAAAAAAAAGTCCATAAAACAAAGAAAAAAATTTTTACAAACAATTTGATACCTTAAAATTTTCGATTTCAAAAACATTAAAAACCTAAAAGTAAAAACCTAAAAACATAAAAATGAGTACATTGAATTACAGCTGAGCAATGCAGAGTGCGAGAAAATGTTTTTAAAATTACTTCTCCTAATCTTTAAATTTTTAATACCACTCAAGGGCGTAGCCAGGGGGGGGGGTTGTAGGGGTGGCAACCCCCCCTTTTTGGGTTGGCGGAGGTAAAAATTTGGGGGTCCGAAAAAAACAATTTTAAAAAATTTCCTCGCGCTTCGCTCCGCTCAGCGCTCGACATTTATATACCTTTTTACAACATTTAAGTGATGTTTTTAATGAATTTCAAAGACAATTTTGGAAAATTTTTTCGTGCTATCGCACGATTTTTAATGTTATACCTTTTTAAACCGGAAATTTTCCAAGTTTAACTTAAAAAAAAAATGCAAATAACAACAAAAAGAATCACCTAGCGCGAAGCGCAAAAAATTTTACCCTTTTTTAATGTATTTTTTACGGTATTTTGAAAATTTGGAGTACAACCCCCTACAACCCCCCCCCTTTCGAAAAATTTGTATGGAGTACAACCCCCCCCTTTCCGAAATCCTGGCTACGCCCCTGATACCACTATATAACAATCTAAAGGGGGTCTAGCGTGGTGGTATTAAGATTACTAAACAAAGTCATAGGTCACCGAAGGGGGGGGTGTAGGGGGGGGTCACCCCCCCCCTACGGCCTCTGAGACCTATCCCCCCCCCTAAGGCCCATTTTTGACCCCTCCCCCCCCCCATCGACCCCTTGAACCCCTGACCCCCCCCCCCTAAGGCCCATTTTTGACCACCCCCCCCCAACTAGAATTTCCCAAAAAATGCTTAAAAAATGGTCAAATTTCGTCAAAAAATTGTCAATTTTGGTCAAAAAAATGGTACCCGGGGTGTGACCACCCCCCCTGCTTTTTTTAAAAAAAAACACCCCGGGGTGTGACCCCCCCCCCTGGAGGTCAAAAACCTCCACACCCTGGGGTGTGGACCCCCCCCCTGAGCCGTCGAAGGTCGGTGACCTATGAACAAAGTAACACAAATTTGGAAGTGGAGACCAATTAAACATTAAGAATTGGGTGGGTCCAACGTTGTCATACCAAGATTACAAAACAAAGTAAGACAAATTTGGAAGTGGAAACTATAATAATCAATCGAGCGCTGAGCGGAGCGAAGCGTGAGAAAAATTTTAAAAAATGGCCTTTCTAGCTAGACCCCTAAAAAGTTATCCTTGGCGACCCAAAAGGACCCCCCTTTTGGGTCTAACGCTAACCCCAAATTTTTCCCTTTGCCGACCCAAAAGGGGGGTCTAGACCACCTAAACCCCCTCCTCTGGCTACGCCCATGGTTTCAACCATTTGCGTGAACTTATTCCTTTCCCACAGAGCCGCTAAAAACGGCCCAGCCACTAAGATAAATCCATTATAATGCAATAAAATGCTTAAGCAAATAAGGAAAAAAATCATACTCATGGAATTTCATCGATTGGTTTTTGTTTGCGGTAATAGTGTTACTTTTAGAAGAACCGAACAACGTATAAAAAAGACATTTGCTTATTTAAACTAGCCTTAAAAATGCTTTAAGAATAGAGCAGGAAAAATGGGCGATTTCCCCATGGCCTATGTTTAGACAGAAAAAATGTGGACTAGTTTGAGTTGGACATTATGTGGACTATAGGAAATTTGAATTTGGTTTGACCAGCTGCTCACTGAATAAAAATTTCCATCATATGATAATTATTTGTTCATAAAAATGAGTACATTAAATTACAGCTGAGCAATGCAAAGTGCGAGAAAATGTTTTTAAAATTACTTGTCCTAACCTTTAAATTTTTAACACCACTACATAACAATCTAAAGGGGGGTCTAGCGTGGTGGTATTAAGATTACAAAACAAAGTAACACAAATTTGGAAGTGGAGACCAATTAAAACATTAAGAATTGGGTGGGTCCAGCGTGGTCATACCAAGATTACAAAACAAAGTAACACAAATTTGGAAGTGGAGACTATATAATCAATCGAGCGCTGAGCGGAGCGAAGCGCGAGAAAATTTTTTAAAAATAGCCGTTCTAAACCCCCAAATTTTTATCCTTGGCGACCCAAAAAGGGGGTCTAACCCCAAATTTTTCCCTTTGCCGACCCAAAAGGGGGGTCTAGACCCCCTAGACCCCCCCTGGCTACGCCCATGATATATATATATATATATTAACCGACGCCCTCCCTCCCCACCCCCCATAAATCTGCGTTTAATACCCCCCACTCTGGACCAACTTGCATGTATGCTCTGGATCCCCCCAAAAGCAGGATGATAAGATATAACAAAACTCCTGCTTGTATATAAAATAAAATTTATATAAAATTTTGAAACGCAGCTGCAGGCAGACGCAGCTTTTAGTATATTTTCTAATTTCGTTGTGTTTTAAAATGTTGCATGTAAAAATAACCGTAAAGTAAACTGAAATTAGTTCATTTTACTTAATGGTATATAATAAATTTAGCTTTATTTCGAATAGTTGTTCAAAGACAAACGAAATATTTATAGGTTGAGCATCTGCCAGCTTACTCTTTTAAATTATTCGTGTAAAATTAAAGAATAGAGGGCATCGTTTATCGATTGTCTGTTTGTCGCAACATCCTTTATAGTTTAAACAACATTCTGGTTTCAAAAAAGGGCTTATCAAATCTAGCGGCAGAAGCTAAGTACTAAGTACATGTATTAAAAAAGCGACTGAATTTGAAATTTACTGAATTTCCAAAAAGATATATCCTACTGTATCTGTTTTTAAAGCAAGAAACGCATTACATACACTATCATGGAATTATCAAGCTTTCTCTTTTCCAAATATTATATATTATCAAAAAATAAATAAATTCACAATCAATTGACATATGTGCGCATCCGAATATCGGAGTTGCTCATTTTTGAATATGTCCTATTCGAAATATATTTGGTAGGTATATTAATAGGTATATCAATCGTGTTAAGTGTTGTGGTCGTGACTTGCTGTTTCTTGCAGTATCAGACAGGCAGAACCAAAAAAGGACAAAAATATTTTGTGCTAAAAACAAAAGAAACGCGAAGCGATCATTGTCAAGTTAATTATCAAGTTTTTACAATTTTTTGTTAGACTTAGACTTCTTGCATTTTTTATGAAAATCCAAACAACGTCCCTTTTGCATTAAAAGTTCTTTTGTTTTGCAGCTTAAACTTTATATGTTTATTTACTGAAAACAATAGCGAACAATTTGGCCCTTTTCCTGCTAGATTTGGATAGACGTGTTGTCACTCAGCCACTTAAAGGGCACCAAGATCGAATCTCGTTATTCCGCAAATGGGTTTAGTTCCTACAAAGCGACCCATTTTTGCATCGAAAGCTAGAAACTATGTGCTTTTATTTGGTAATAATCCCGTTTGTGTTCATAGTTCTTCAGTCCCGACTAAAAAATTCTATCTCGTTTCGAAAATACGCGATTGACTTATTTTTAGGGATATGCTCATTGTGTAGTTATGTTTATTTTTATGTAGTTAAGTTCTATAAAACAATAACTATAAGTTACGAGTAGGTTAGTCTTGTCTGCAGTTTACCAGGAGATTGTGTTAACAGTCTTAAGACCTGTAAGTTTAAAATCACCATTTCTAAATGCTTTGTTATATTTGTCTTTGTTTTATTTGTTATTCCTGTATTGATTTTTTTCCTAATTAAAGATCTCGCAAAGCTCCTTAATAATTGGGCGAGTGTAAAAAATAAGTCTCAAGTTGTGGTAAATTTCAAATAAAAGCTTAAAGGCTTGCAGTTATATCTAGAAATAAAGTTTTTACGAGATTCTGGAATACAACATTCTAAAATTTTTTGACGCGTATGTATGTAGTATGAGCCGTATTTTTTGCCAAAATATTTTTTGCCTCACCCACTTAATGCCAAGGCTCAGACTGTCCTCCTAAGTATTTGATGTAGGTGTATTACAGGGACGTAGCCAGAGTTTCATTTTGGGGGGGCGGATTTTAGTACAAAAAAAAATTTCGGGGGGGCTCCGCCCCCCCCCCCCCCGCAATTTGGGGGGGGGGGGGGGGGGCCCCCCCCCTTAATTTTTAAAAACGTTAAAAAAAGCAGGGATAAACATAGATAAAGCTGTATAATACACTGTTTTTGGCCTAATAACCTATTATCTAATGTTTTTAGCGGTAAAAACATGTTTTCTTAGTTAAAAATTACATAAGCACACATTGGCAGAGCCTGGATTTCACAAAAAAAGGAATTTAGAGACGTTAGTTTCAGATCCCTTGGCTAAACCCACATTGTAAACCAAAGCACATGAGCAGCATCTCGGCTCCATGTTTTCTAGGGTACCTACCTATATGAAAAAAAATCCGAGCCAATGCTATAGGCGGCAGGAAAATTTAGGAGGGGGGAGGTACATAAATCAACGAAGATGATTGTTTGTTTTGCTATCTGTGTAGTACTTATTACTTATAAAAATTATTGTACTAACTTTGAAATAACATTAGCATCAGGCAACATAAATAACGAGATATATATGTATGTATACTATAGAAAGTGACCGCTGAGCGAAGCGAAGCGGAACATATTTTTGGTTTTTGGGGTCCGTTGGGGTACTAAAATTATTTTAAATTTTGGCGCCGAGCGATTAGCGAGGCGCTAGAAAATTTTGAATTTTTAGCCTCTGAAAACCCCCAAATTTTAGTATCTGGCGACTATTTCGGGGGGGCGGGGCGGCCGCCCCCCCCGCCCAACCACTATCCTTATTTTTCCTCCTGTCCGACCGTTTCGGGGGTGGGGGCGCCCGCCCCCCCCCGCCCCCCCTGGCTACGTCCCTGGTGTATTATACCACGTATGGCAATAGCGGTGTGTACTAATTGGTGAAATTTCAGACTGTCATTGTATATTATACAATGAAAGTAAAAGTTTCTTCATGTATATAATTAGGAAGAAAACAAACAAACTAGTGCGAATATTTTTTGAGAAGTTTTGTTTAGCATTGCTTATTTTACTTATAAAATTACTTCAGCAAAAATATGTTATTATGTATTAAGGTTAATTACGTGTAGGTTTTTATCCGGAAAATTAACAACCTAAACTAACTAAGCATTCTGAAAATCATTAATTAATATTTAGTTGGTTTTAAAATAATAATTCTTTTGTAACTCTGGAGACCAAATGCTGAAAAGAGAATAAAATTCTTTGCTATAAAGGAAAAAATTGTCTTTAGTAATTTACTTATATACACTAAAAGCAGACCTGTGCACTGCCCCCCCCGGGGTTAAAATGGGGGGGGGGGGGCAATTCCAAAACGGGGGGGGGGGCAACTTTTTTGAAATGGGGGGGGCAATAAAACGGGGGGGGCAAGCAGGGGGGAAAGAAAAAAAAGAGAAAAAAAGGAGAAAAAAAGAAGGGAAAAGGGAAAAAAGGGACAAAAAAAGCGGAAATAAGGTAAAAATAGGTCTAAAATGGCTTAAAATACATTGAAATAGGCTAAAAACTGCAAAAAAATCGCGATGATGGCATCATCATAGGTCAAAAATGGCGTCATATTTTTAGGGTACTTTTTCATTTTTTGGCGGGGGGGCAATAAAACGGGGGGGGGCAAATCCTCCAATAAAACGGGGGGGGGCATTTTCAGACCGTGCACAGGTCTGCTAAAAGTTTTTAATAAATCACTTTTTATACAAAATATAAAGGACACTGTTGCATAATTATATACTGTAACAAATATGTATGTCAAGGGTCAACTGTAGGGCCCCAACGGATGTCCGGTTCGGTCCTGTGGCAGTATATCCGGCCATTTTTGAATCCGGTCCGGTCCGGCCGTATCTTTTTTTAAAAACCGGAGCTTGGCCGGGTCTAAGTTTGTTTTTCAGGATAATTTTATTTCATTTTATTTTGACACTCCCAACAAAAATTTATAGACTTATAGGTAAGTGTACAAAAAAAAAACACCCGATTCCCCCCCCAAAAAAAAAACAGCCCCATATCTCCTTAAATACAACTCAAAACTCAAATTTAAAGGTCTTAATAAAATCTAAGCCAAAAATTAGCATGGAAAAATGTTTTTTATCTATTTTAACCCTAAAATTTAAAAAAATACGACATTTTAAAAATTTTGAATTTTTTTTCTCGAAAACGAGTTCACCTATGCTGTGTTTGGAACATCGGTATTTTTGACCCTTTAGAGCTACATGCATGAAAATAACATACTAAACGATTAAGACTCGCTCTTTCACGTGGTAACCTTGGTTTTTAACTTATCGCACCAATTTTTTGTAATAGGGTGTTTCTTTTTTTGGAAAAACGCTGTGGACAATTTTCAGTGCTTTTTTCAAAGAAACACCATGAAAATCACTTAAAATTTAATAACAACTTCTAAAATTGTGTTTTAACTTCAAAAACATATAAAAAGCGGCATTTAAAATAAATTACTTGTCATATGGGGCAGTTTAAAAAAATGTAAAATTTATTATTGTTAATTTATTATTTATTATTAAAATTTATTATTGTAAATTTATAAAAAAAATATTTCAAAAATTTAAAAAAAATATTTCATTACTGTTTTTATTTACTTAAAGCCATAGGTTGGCAGCCTCCCCGATTTCGGGGGGTATACCCGACCCCCGAAATTTTGGGGGGGGGTGTCCCAAATTTTTTTTTGGGATATACCTCAAATACCCCATTTTTAGCGTTTTTAGTACTGAGACCCGCCAAATTTTAAGGGGGGGGTCAGTGGCGTGCCCAGGGGGGGGGCGGCCGCCTCCCCCCAAAACCTGGCGAAGCCGGATTTTTTCGTAAGGGGGGACCCTTACGTTTTTTGAATTTTGGGAGAGAAAATTTTTTTTTCTTAAATATTAATACAGAAACTTTCCTGATGCCTTCCAAAAGCATATTAATAGTCAAAAAACCAAATTTTCCCCGCTTCGCGGGTAGTTTAAATTGACAATTTATCTCAGTTTTTCAATTTCAAATCGATTTTGCCGCTCAATAGTTAAGGCATACATGTTAAATAAAACTACTAAAACACTAATAACCTTTTATTAACGTTTTAAACACATGTTTTTAGTGGATAGGAATAAAAAAACCTTAAATTTTGTTTTAATTATCATCTGGAATTAAAATTTCTAGTGTATTTTAGCGCCTTAAATTAAAAATTTTCTCCCCCGGGGGGCAGAATTTTCATGCCCCTTGACCCCGCTGTTTCATGCTAAATTTCATGCCCCTTGACCCCGCTGGGGGGCTCTCGCCCCGCAGACCCCCCATTTCTGGGGGCTGCCGCCCCCCAGACCCCCCCTCAGGGTTACTATGTACCCCCCGCCCAGACCGCCCCCCCCCCCAAATGAAAAACTGGGGCACGCCACTGGGGGGGGTGTCAGGAGGTACCCCCGAATTTTAGGGGGGGAGGGGTGTCGGCAATAATCGGGATTTTTGGGGGGTATAACCCCCAACCTCCTTCCCCCTGCCCACCTATGCTTAATGCCATTATTCCGCGATGGGATAAATGTTTTGACCCATGATAGAAAAGAAACACTAGAAATTTTAATTCCAAATGATACTTATTACAAAATTTAAGGTTTTTTATCCCTTTACATTTAAAACATGTGTTTAAGACATTAATAAAAGGTTAATAGTGTTCATAGTAGTTTTCTTTAACATGTATGTTGTGTTTCACTTAGGATTTAATAACCCTAAAACTCCATATTTTGTGAATGAAACTCAAATTAGTTGTAAAAATTCTATACGAGACTTAGGAGGAGTGTTAAAATCTAATGATCTTAAATTTTCTTCTCACTGTGCGTCAATAGCGGCAAAAGCTCACAATAGAATAGCCCTTCTTTGTGGAGCATTTCGAACCTATGATATGACAGTTTTACTGAAAGCTTACAAATCCTTTGTGCGTCCTTTAATTGAGCTTAAAACTTATGTTTGGAATCCTCACTACATTAAAGATATCGATCGTCCTGAAAGAGTTCAACAAACTTTTCTTGAAAGAATTCAACAAACTTTTACCAGACGTCTGTATCAAAGGTGTTCTTTCCCAAGAGTTGACTATGAAACGAGATTAAGTGAACGGGGTTTAGGTAACCTTTCAGTAAAACCAACACGTAACAATTGAATACTTTGCTACAAAATGCTAAATACAGACCTGTGCACTGCCCCCCGGGGGTTTAAACGGGGGGCAATTCTAAAACGGGGGGGGGCCCCAGGGGGGGCAACTTTTTATAAACAGTGGGGCAATAAAAGGGGGGGAGGCAAGCAGGGAAAAAAAGAAAACAAAGGAGAAAAAAAGAAGGGAAAAGAGAAAAAAAGGGACATAAAAGCGAAAATAAGGTAAAAATAGGTCTAAAATGGCTTAAATACATTGAAATAGGCTAAAAACTGCAAAAAATTGGAATGATGGCGTCATCATAGGTCAAAAACTGCGTCATAATTTTAGGGTACATTTTCATTTTTTGGCGGGGGGGGAGGCAAATCCTCCAATAAAACGGGGGGGGGGGCATTTCCAGACCGTGCACAGGTCTGTAAATAGGCTTACAGATATACCTGTTGACAATTTTTTTATGTTGAACATAATACTAAAACCAGAACCAATGGGCTCAAATTACAAGGATCTTCCTTCAGATTAGACATATCAAAATATTTTTTCTCTAATTGTGTCATAAATTTATGAAATAAGCTCCAAATTAATTTAATACTATAACCCTCTCCCAATAATTTTCACAGCAAACTTTCCCACATTGCCCTAAAATTATACTGATTTTAATATTCTACAAACCTGTGCACGGTCTGAAAATGCCCCCCCCCGTTTTATTGGAGGATTTGCCCCCCCCCCGTTTTATTGCACCCCCCGCCACCAAAATGAAAAAGTACCCTAAAAATATGACGCCATTTTTGACCTATGATGACGCCATCATCGCAAATTTTTTGCAGTTTTTAGCCTATTTCAATGTATTTTAAGCCATTTTAGACCTATTTTTACCTTATTTCCGCTTTTTTTGTCCCTTTTTTCCCTTTTCCCTTCTTTTTTTCTCTTTTTTTTCTCTTTTTTTTCTTTCCCCCCTGCTTGCCCCCCCCGTTTTATTGCCCCCCCCGTTTCAAAAAAGTTGCCCCCCAGTGCCCCCCCCATTTTGGAATTGCCCCCCCCCCGTTTTAACCCCCGGGGGGGCAGTGCACAGGTCTGATTCTATTATTATGTTTTTTGTCGTTGGTTACCGTGTAATGTTTGAAAATTCTTGTTGTTCTTCTATTGTGATAAATAAATTACCTACGATTTTTTATTTGATTTTGTCATCCATATTTTTGTTTTTTTAAATTTCCAATGTTTCTTTATATCAGGGACGTAACCAGGGGGGCGGTCCCCCCCCCCCCCCCCCAAACGGTCGAACAGGTGGAAAATAAGGATAGTGGTTGGGCGGGAGGCATAGGTGTTTTTGGGGGGGGACAGCGGGGTGCACCCCCCCCCCCTAGAGCCAAAATTTTGGACCCCCCCCCCAGAAAAAATTCAGGGGGCCCCCCCCCTCTCCCCCAAAGCTCGAGAGCGGTCCGGCCTGACCCCCCTCCTAGCGAGGCTGACTCCCCTCCCGACCAATTTGGAAGTATATTTTTTTATTTACTGTCCAAAACACGGTTTTTTAGTTAAAAACAGTGTTTAAATACACTTTTTAGGCCTAAATAGGCTGTTTTAATACATAAAATTCAATATTAGACCTAAAAACACTTAAATTATTGAGTTAAAAAAATTTTGCTAAAAAATTGGACCCCCCTGACCCCCCCCCCTAAATTTGAAATCTCGCACCCGGGGTCGACCCCCCTAAAAAGCCAGGGGGGTCCGGACCCCCCTGGACCCCCCCCCTAAAAAATTTTGGCCTCCCACCCGGGGGTGGACCCCCCCCTAGCGGACCCGACCAAAAACACCTATGGCGGGAGGGGGCGGCCTCCCCCCGAAATGGTCGCCAGATAGTAAAATTTGGGGGTTTTCAGAGGCTTAAAATTCAAAATTTTCAATTTGCCCATGTTTATATCAGTTTCCGGACAAAATTTACAAAATTTCCAAATAAAGTTTATAAAAAGTATTTTTTTCCGTTTTCAATCGACTGGACAGATACAAACAGCGGAATGCAAAAGTGCATGTAGTTGTTTATTGTTGTCTAGTTGAGTGACCTTGGGTGCGGCATATAACTTATGCGTCTTATTGTCCGTGGATCTTCTGGGGAAGAATAGGTGGCCACGGATATTATATGGGGGGAAACGATTGCGTGTTCCTAGTCACTGTCCGTGCCTACGCTACGGATACACAAATTCATGGATCTGATTAAACTTTATATTTTAAAAAGATCTGGGAAGTTACAATTAAATAAAACTTTATTTTTCGCCCCAGAATCGCAATAAATAAAATAGAATATTCGACTTTTTTGTTAGAAAATTTTATCAAGGTAAAAGCAGAAGTCTAATAAGTTGGCTGGTACATATTATGGAGATTTTGACAGGGAAGAATGAAGAATTCCTGTTTAGTAGTTTTTTGTGTGTCACCCGTTTTTTTTAAACTTTGAAACCATCACTTCACTTTTTGTGAAAATATTATGTTCGACAGAGTTTTAAAGCATCAAGCAGTAAGCTTAGTATATTTTTAAACTTGTGTTTCTGTCTTAGTCGATTGCAGATGTTGAAAACTTGTGTTGTATTTGTATAGTTGACAAACCGGCTAATATTGTAAAGGTTCATCATTATGTTGTTTTATTAGTTTTTTTTCTGAACAATTTGAACGGTGTATACTTTAAATCATCAGTGTTTTTTAATATTCAACTAGCCTTGAAAAATGCTCTAAGAATAGAGCAGGAATAAGGGGCGATTTCTCCCCGGGCCGGACGTGTGTCTAGACAGAAAAGATATGGACTAGTCTGAGATGAGATGGACATTTGTTGTGCACCATAGAAAATTAGCATTAAACTAATCACACACGGCACTGTTGCATTTTTTAGTCTGATGAAATGACAATTGAAAAAATGATACTCACAGCAATCTTTCACAAACGCAAAATCGCCACTTTTTTTAATTTATAATTGTTTCTTACACATACAAATATAACCTTCTAATTAAAAAAGTGACGCTGTAACTGTAAGTATGATTTTTTTAATTGTCATTTCATCAGACTAAAAAAAATGCAACAGTGCTGTGTATTCAGTTCACCGTATAAACAAATTATTATCATTTAGTAGAAATTTTATATAATCATTCAGTTTTTTTATTATTTAATCTTAAGCGGCAAAATAATGATTGCCTTGCCCGTGTTCGAAACTTTTCAGAAGTAAAGTATCCTAGTTTTTTTGAGCTAATAAAAACTCGTTCAGGTATTGCAGCTAAAAAACGTTCACTTTAAAACAGAACTGTGCACGGTCTGAAAATGCCCCCCCCCCCGTTTTATTGGAGGATTTGCCCCCCCGTTTTATTGCCCCCCCCCCCCCGCCAAAAAATGAAAAAGTACCCTAAAAATATGACGCCATTTTTGACCTATGATGACGCCATCATCGCGAATTTTTTGCAGTTTTTAGCCTATTTCAATGTATTTTAAGCCATTTTAGACCTATTTTTACCTTATTTCCGCTTTTTTTGTCCCTTTTTTCCCTTTTCCCTTCTTATTTTCTCTTTTTTTCTCCTTTTTTTCTCTTTTTTTTTCTTTCCCCCCTGCTTGTCCCCTCCCGTTTTATTGCCCCCCGTTTCAAAAAAGTTGCCCCCCGTGCCCCCCCCCCCCCGTTTTCGAATTGCCCCCCCCCGTTTTAACCCCGGGGGGGCAGTGCACATGTCTGTTTAAAACCCATTTTTACACTTACATGCTATTTGTAAAAAGTAATAACTTCGATGATCCCCAACGACGCAAAAACCAGGGTAATAATTTATATTTTTGGGAATCAATTAAAGTTTTTAATTAGTTTTAATGAAATGCAAATTATTTTGTAAATGCTAATTTTTATTTTGTTTAAAACAGGGTTTCACAACTTTTTGGTGATTTTTGAACCGAAATATCCGGAAAAAATTTTAAAGAATCAGAAAAATTAATTTTTTTTTCTAGATATTATGGTAGTTGAAATTTAAAATATTTTAAGATTTAGTTCAGCGATTGTTTTAAAATTCAATTCACCAGATAAAAATGAATGTAAAAACTCAACTCAAACTCATTTAAAACACCGCGCACCTTTAATCAAACTTTGGGTTGTTATTCTTTTTTGTCTTTCTTCCAGTACTAAATTTTTTCGATATAAAATTGTTCTGGCTGGGCCGATTATGTTTAGACTATTTTTTACGACTATTGGATGGATTCCAAATACGGGCACACCAAATAAAGATTTATTTCCTTTTCAGGCAGGAGGAAGGAGAACAGTAATTTTGAAGAATGATCAGGGTTGATTGGTCACTTGGCGTTCTACCTCTACACACACTAACTAGCTTTAAAATTTAACACCCTTCGAAAAAACTAAGACATTTTTCTTCTGAAATTGTATAACTTTTTAAATGGATCTCTTTCTCCTCCTTTCCGAACCAATTTCTGGGCATTAATTTTATTTTGGGCTTTTTTTTCTGCACTACTGGCAGTGTAGCTTGTAGATTTTTACTCGTAAATAAAATGCCGATGAAATTTACTAATAGTCCACCAACAAAAACTTAAGAGATTTTGAACTAATTGACTTGGACTGCCCATGAGGTTGTTTTCCTTAAATATTTCGCAAAAAACTATGTACCATGAACGGCCATATTTCAAAAGGCCATTTATCTCTGTTATTATCCACCGATCTTTCGCAATGTGCCATTGAGCCACCAGGACTGTGCTCACCTTTGGGCAGCACCTAACGGGCCTACGGGTTCCACTAACACCTAATTCTGGTTGCTGGATCTTTTCTTTTATAGAAATGTGTCCAGCGTGGCATGGCTAGAGTGTTTGTTGTTGTTGTACGTCGGCCATACATGGCAGTTTTCCATCTAGAAAACCAGTGGACAAATACAGCTCTATTGTGTGTGGAGTTTGTAACACTGGCCTTGCAGGAACACCTATACTGACCATGTACGACGTTAAATAGTAAGATCAATATTAGGCGCGACTTAAAAAATCCTTTAGACAAAGACCTCGAATGAGTGAACACTGCATGTAGTGAACACTCTAGCGGTAAAGGTTGCCAACATCATTATTAATGTTGGACGAAGAGTCTTAACCATAAGGGTGAAACATTTTTGCCCCTCCTGGCTTGTCTTAGCGCCTGCCCTTTGTATAATCTGCATAGGGAAGATAAGTTTCAGGTTATTAACAACAACATCTTTCGCAATTATGATTAAAGCTTACAAAAACAGTTATATAATCGTTTAAAAAGTTGTCCCGACGACTTCTAGAATTATTTAAGTTTGTATACTCAAGTTCAAGAAGTTCAAACTGCTAAAAACAAAGGGCGATCGAAGGTGAGGGAGGGGGTCCAGACGTCCCCAACATCTCCTGGTAAAATGTACTTATCCATCCGCGGTCCATCCTTTTCTTCTCATAACTTTTGGGACCATGTTTTATAAATCAATCGTAACTGGATCAATAAATTGTTATAAATTTTTTTATTGCTATAGGAGAGCGGGTGAGTTTGGTGGAATCAGCAGACGAAATGGCTGAGGATTCCGACTGCAAGAAAAGTCCTGAAGTGGTCAAGAAGAGAAAACCGCGGTCTCGGTAAGCAATTTAAAAGTGGATATTCTCCTAATTAAAATTTGAGACACCGAATTGTAGTTAAAACTATCACAAAAATTAATAGTTTTGTAGAAACTAAACACCAAGTAGCCAAAAATCAATTACGCCTTGATTCACCTTGTATCATAGTATAATTGAAAGAAACGCAAGTATATAAGGTGTGTTTTATTTCAGTATGAAACAATCAGTGAGTGCGGACGGTATCGTGCGGGGTTCTGGGGACTCGGGTCCTTCCCCGCGAAAAAGGGCCTTCTCCCACTCCCTCCGGACCGGAAAATTCTGGCTCCGACTCCTCCAGCCGTGGAAATGGCGCAGAAAGAAGAGCTACAACTCCGCCACCAAATTCCCCCACGCCTCGCCCAAGAAAGCCACGCCTAGTCCGAACAGTAAGTCTTATTTTTTAGTTTTATTTTATTATTGATACAATACAGCTAGTGTGATACACCTTTTACTCTGGGGCGCTTATAAACATACATGGGAACGCGCACGGGGAGGTTAACCCCCCAAATTCTAAGATGGGAGGTTTAACGCTACCCCCTCCAATGTTGGGCAAATAAAGGAAAAATTATCTTTAAAATGACTTCCAACTGTCTCCAAACTTAAGTTTTGAGGTAAAATAAGTGTTTTAGGCAATAAGAAGTTAAAAAATGCAATAAAAAAACTTTTTGATCTAAAATTAGCGTTTTTTACCTATTTTTCCTTCAAAATCGAAAAACGATATAGGTAAAATGCATTCCACAAAAAAAGCTATATGAGTAAAATGCATTTGGCTTCCCCTAAATCCAGGTTTACCCCCCCCCCCACTCCGGACCAACTTGCCCATGTATGCTTATAAATATAGTAAAATCTTTTAGAACTAGCCGCGAAGAAGGACAAAAATGAAAGTAAGCAACCTATCACCAGTAGCACCGCTCCTTCCAAACCTCAAAAGAGTTCGCCGACCGGAAAAACTGCGGTGGGAGGGCAGGAGAGCGAAAAAAACCGCCCCCTCGACTCTGTTAATCAATCAACTGCGAAGAACCGCTCACTGGACCCCGCCCACCACGCCGCCCAAGCCTCCACCTCCGGGGAGTTTCATAAGACGGGGGCGGAGCCCAGCGTCCCTAGTACTACAGAGAAGGAAACCTGGATACCGGCAGCCCCGCCCGGAGCTCAGGAGCGCGGCAGGAACCCTCCGCCCCTTCCGGAGCGCCCTCGTAAACCCCCCGCGGCTCCGGAGATCCAACTGTTGGGGCGCGGGCCGCCGCCCGGCCCGACCCTGGGGGACCACCATTCGACGACCCAGCCCGGGTTGGGGGTAGGAAGCAGCCTGGCGCGGCGCACGGTGCTCACGAAAGCGCAGGACTTGAACGAGGTCCGCCATGTGGTCGTCGCCTCTGTGGCTTCCAGAGCGGAATTCGGTATGTTGTAATTATGGTTTGAAATGATTTTTGCAGAGTATAACGGAAATACCCAATTTTTTGCCGCCCGCAACCGAATATTTGGTTTGCATAGGTTGGCAGCCTCCCGGATTTTGGGGGGGGGTATACCAGACTCCCGAAATTTGGTAGGGGGTTGTCCCCAAAATTTTTTTGGGGTATACCTCAGCTCAAATATCCCCATTTTTAGAGTTTTTAGTACTGGAATCCCCCAACTTTTAGGGGGGAAGGAAGTGCATAGGTGAGAAAGGGGAGGGGCAGAGTGGGGTCCACTCCCCCTAGCCTTGAAATTTCGGAACCCATCCCTAGACGAAAATCTAGGGCCCCCCACCCCAAAATTTCCGAATTTTTTACCCCTGACCCCCTTCTAGAATTTGAAATCTGACCCCCTCCCCTCGCGGGAAAATTTTAGGTACTTTTTTATACTAAATTTTCTTCCTAAAACGTGAATTTTTAACACATATTCATGTTTTTACACCCTTTTTACAACAGAATATAGCTTTTTATTTAATGAAATGTAGTATTATCCTATAAAAAAACAATTATTAAAGTTATTATGGTTTAAAACTGTTTTTCCTTGGAGACCGGACCCCACCTAACCATAGGTGTTTTTGGTCGGGTCCGCTAGGGGGGGGTCCACCCCCGGGTGGGAGGCCAAAATTTTTTAGGGGGGAGGGGGTCCAGCTCCAGGGGGGCCGGACCCCCCTGGCTTTTTAGGGGGGTTGACCCCGGGTGCGAGATTTCAAATTTAGGGGGGGTCAGGGGGGTCCAATTTTTTAGCAAAATTTTTTTAACTCAATAATTTAAGTGTTTTTAGGTCTAATATTGAATTTTATGTATTAAAACAGCCTATTTAGGCCTAAAAAGTGTATTTAAACACTGTTTTTAACGAAAAAACCGTGTTTTTGACAGTAAATAAAAAAATTTACTTCCAAATTGGTCGGAAGGGGAAGGGGGGAGGGGGTCATCCTCGCTAGTGGGGCGTCAGGCCGGACCGCTCTCGAGCTTTGGGGGGGAGGGGGGGGGGGCCCTGAATTTTTTCTAGGGGGGGGGGTCCAAAATTTTGGCTCTAGGGGGGGTGCACCCCCTCTGTCCCCCCCCAAAAACACTATGCACCTGACTCCCCTCTAGATTTTAAAATTTCGCACCCCGCCCGGGTCGCCCCCCCCCCCCTAAAAAACTAGAGGATGTCCGGACCCCCCCCTGGGACCCCCTCCTAGAATTCAAAATTCAATTTACCCCGGGTAACCACTCCCCCCCACCTTCCCGGACCGTTCTCACCTATGGGGTGTCGGCTATAATCGGTATTTTTTTTTGGGGGGGTTTAACCCCCAACCCCCCTCCCCTAACCTGTGCATTTTCCCCCCTCTCCCTATGGGGGGCTTAACGAGGGGGGTATTTTTTTTATTCAGAGAATGCGCAAAGAAAAAAAAAAAGAAATATAAGCAGGGACGTGCCCAAAGTTTTAAGAGTTTAACATCCCTGGTGTAACATTTTAAGAGTGTAACAGCTCTAAGCCGTAAGAGTAATTTTTAATGGTATAAGCAAAATGTCTATCAAAAAATGTTCAACTCCTGTTTGAAAAATTGCGTCGGCGTAAGGCATTATTATAATGACATACTTTAGTGTACCGTTTTAATAGATTATTCAGAATAGTCTATTAAAACGGCACATTTTTTTAGTTATGTCATTAGAATATTATTTTCTATAAATTCGACGTGAATCAATCCATTCGAGAGAAACCACGAAAAGAAAATTTGTTTTGTTTTAATTTCAGAAACGGGTCGCGTTACCACGACTACCGCTCAATTTAGCAGGCGACAAGTTGTCCTCGAAAATATTGGTACCTCGGAAGTCAGACAAAATAGTGGTAAAAATTATAATTTTAAACTGATTGTTTTATTTTAAATATTGGTTTAAATATTGTTTGATGCATACAAAAGCGTTTTTATGTTTTAATGATTACATAAACCAATTTAAATTGGCTCAGTAGCTAAAGAACTAAGTGCAAAAATTAACATCATGTAAATGAAAATCATGTAAAATAAGAAAAAAAGTTTCTGTTTTAACACAGCAATAAATAGTTGTTGTTTTATTATTTGAGGCAGGGTGAGTTCACTCTTAGGTTCAAAATCTAAGAGGTAGGCCTAGGTGTCCTGTGGCAAATTTTGCCACTTGCTTTGATTTTTTTAATTCGAGACCCTTTATGTAAGAGAATTCCAACTCAAATTGACTTCTTTCCTCGGCTTAGTACATTTTGTATAATACATTTTGGTTGAATTCTTTAAACATACCTTAGGTTGTGCTGATCTAAATTAATAACTGTACAAATATGCTCAGAAGAAGGTTTTTAAAAGTTTAAGTATCAGGAGTTTTGAACAACTTCTAGGGATCCTTATTTTTGTGAGAATTATACAAGTTTCCTTACCACAACACAACCGTCACTACATTAAATGCCTACATTAACATAATATGCTTTAACAAGTTTTGATATAATCGCTTTATATGCAAAAAGAACAGATTTTATTGCTTACTTTTGGACAATAATACAGTTTTTTTTTTTGTTTTTTTTTTTGATCGCAATTACGATAATCAGATAATGGTTTTCCAACAGCTTTTTCCTGATCCCTTCTAACAAACTAAGCTGTGGACATATTTAGCATCTTTTTTTAATAATGTTGACTAATAAAATTTTTTAAAATGGACTTATTATTTCACTGACAAAAAGATTGATTTAGACGATATGATACAATACTCAATTATACAGCGTCTCTGGCAAAATATACTCCTTTTGCAACACTAAACCGAAATTTTTTCATACCGACATTTTTACATCGACTTTAGTGATAATTCTTTTTTTTTAGAACAAACGTATCCGTATTACCCAACGAACCGACCACCCAGTGCCTCATTTGGTCTTCCACAATCCCCTGACGGAATCCGCTCTGAACAGAGACAGTCCCCCAGACCCCACCCAACCGAACAGGGACGGTCCCTCACCACAGCCTTCACGCCTCTTTCGCCAACTGATAGCGCTAATGAAAACAATTATATCTGGAAAGTTATCATATTTTGTATGAGGAAATTTAAACTCTATGGCCTGGTTTATACCGAAAATCAGCATCTTCCGGCGCGAACAAGGCGGTGTCGTTGACCCGCCAAAACGCATGTCCTTCTACACCGATTTTATCCTGCCCTATGACGTTTTGGGAGATATAAAGAAGTTTAAACTTTCGGCGCTCACCGATTGTTTTAACGACTAGCAAAACTAAGGATTGCACTAGTTAATTATTAATATATTAAAATAAAAAAATTTTAGGTAAAATATAAATGGTCTTTTTGTTTCTTATTTCTGATATACCAACAATTAAATGCTGCGCTGGTTTTTCAGCGAAAATTTGAATCATTGTTTAACTACTAAAAAGATTTGGAAAACATCCTTGTAAAGCAGTAATTTTAAAGATAAGTTATAATTTTTTGCTGCTTCATATGGCCTGCATTTATTCCAAAGTGGTAACAAGTGGCAACAAAGCGTTCACATCGCATTGAAAAGTGACAGTTTAACAACATTTTGTAAATACCCTTTGCTTCAGAACGCCATAAGCTTTAGCATAGCACCCTTACCTGCTCCTCATGTACAAAGACAAAAACGAACAAAAAAATAATCAGCTTTATGACACTGATGTGAAGCGCAGCAATTAGATATATTGTTTAAAAATTATTTGTACCATAGATATCCTGACTTAATAAAGTTATCTAAAAGCCGTATTGTTTTCTTACTTACAACCATTGTTAAGCTTTATAACTTATTTAACTTAGAAGTGTTAGGGATATGCTTTCCCTGATTCTGGTCCTGATCAAACAGAACAAATTAAATGGTAAGTAAATATTTATTAATGGATTTATACTACCACGAAAATTTTTAAACTTTGACTAATAAAGGTACAGCTATTCAAATTATTTTTAGAAGTAGAAGTTTATGATTCAAAAATTAAAACGCATGGGGGAAAATTTCTGCCGGTATATTCTTTCCCCGAAGGAAAGAATTAGCCAAGATGAAAAATGTCAAAGGTATTTCAGGGAAAAGAAATTGCTTGGATGGTATTCCAGAAGAAGATGTTAAACACTGACGCGGTAGAAGTTAAATAGGTTGTTGGACTTAGCTAAAGATGGTGGGACGTAGAAAACAATTGGTTTTCTCATTCATTTATAAAATGGATTTATTGTACAAATAATTTTAAACAATATGTCTAATTTGCTGCGCTTCCTAAATGTCATTATAAATTATTATTTTTTGTTTGTTTTTGTCTTTATCATATGAAGACAGGTGACGGATTTATGGTTTAAAAACTATGGTATTTTGAAAAAGGGTATTCAAATTTTGATTGTGAAATTGCCTCTTATAATAGTACATTTTTGTTTGTTCACTAAAAATAAAATGCACCACTCCAAGCGAATAAAAAAACTATGTGATGCACTTTAAAAAATTACTGCTTTACAAATCTGAAAAAATTTCTACGGTTAAAACAACTATTTTAAAATTTCCGCATAATATACCAGCGCAGCATTTCTTTCTTGAATATTCGTATATCATCAATAGAAAATAAAAATTGTAATATTTCCTAAAATTTTTATTTTTAGATATTGTATAATTAACTAAGAATGCTTTTTGTTCTAGCTCTTGTTCCATTCATTAAAGCTATCAGTTGGATCACGAAAGATTGAAATTTTTTATCTCCCCGGAAGATAGCATCCAGGCTTGCTCACATGGGTGTAAAAAGTGACTACGCGTTCTGCGCGCGTTTACAACGTTCCTGTTCGCATTTGTCGCTGAATTGTTATGGACCTTTGTCTCTTGTTGCTATAATAAACGCGGTAAGCGTTTAATTTCTTTAGCGAAGGATCGATTGAATTTTCACATAATGTTGCGCTTCCATTGGCGTTGTGGTGACAAAAAGAGGCGTGAAGGCTGGCATAAAGAACCGTCCCTGTTCGGTTGGCTGAGGTTATGAGCATTTGTGCTGATGATTCATTAGCGGATTTGTGGAAGACGAAATGGGCACTGAGTTCGTCGGTTTCCTTGGGGTAATACGGATACTTTTGTTTCTAAAAAAAAACAATTATCACTAAAGTCCATGTAAAAATGTGCACTAAAAAAATTCCCAAGTGTCAAAAGGAGTATATTTTGCCAGAGACGCTGTATAAATTTACTATTGTATCATCTCATTCTGAACGATCTTTATGTCAGTGAATAAGTCCATTTAACTAAATTTTTTTAACTAGTCAGCATTTATTAAAAAAGAATGTTAAATATGTCTCGCAGCTTATTTTGCCAAAATAGGAAAAAAGCTATTTGGAAAACCATTATCTATGATTCTATCGTAATTGCCGATCAAAGAAAAAACGAAAAAAAACTATATTGTTTAGAGTCAACAATAAAAAAATCTGTTTTATGCATATAAAGCGACTATATCGAGAACTGTATTAAAGCGTATTATGTTGCATGTACATTTATTTAATGTCATCACGGTTGTGTTGTGGTAAGGAAAATTTGTATAATTTTTCACAAAAAATCAGAGCCCTAAAAAATTTGTCAAAACTTTTTTCTGATATGTTAACTTTTAAAAGTTTTTCTTTATTGACATCTTATCAGTTATTGATTTCGCTACACAACCTAAAACGTATTTTTGAATAATTCACTAAAATGTATTATACGAAATGTATATTGAGTTAAAGGGATAATAAGTTGGAATTCTTGAACATAGGGTCTCGAATTAAAAAGATAAAAGGCCACAATCGACACTAGGCCTACCTCTAAAGTTTGAACACTTAAACTATGAACTCACCTTGCATCGAATAATAAAACAACAACTATTTTTCCTATGTTAAAATATAAACTTTTTTTATTATTTTACATGATTTTCATTTACCTGACGAAGTTCACCTTCATTCTCAGCCAATTAAAAATTGGTTTATGTAATCATTAAAAATATCAAAACGCTTTTGTATGCATCAAACAATATTTAAATCCAATATTTAAAATGAAACTAATCAGTTTTAAATTTATAATTTTTTACCACTCTTGTCTGACTACCGGAGTACCAAATTTTTCGAGGGGACAATTCTGCGCCTGTAAATGAACGGTAGTCGTGGTAACACAATTTTGATTGGATTTTTTTTGTGTTTTTGTGGATTGATTGTGATTTATAAATTATTTATAATTAATGTGCCGTTTTATAGCTATTTCTAGTATTAAGGTACTACTTTGTATTATATATGCCTTGCCGACGCATTTTTCAGGAGTTGCATTTTTTGATTTAGTTTTTTGTATCGTAATTTTGGCTTAGAGCTTTATTTATTTACCGGATTTACTTTAATGGCCTCCCTGCTTATATTCTTTTTTTTTCTTTCCGCTTCTCTAATAAAATCTGTTAGCCCCCATAGGGAGAGGGGGAAATGCACGGCTTGAGAAGGGGGTCTAGGTTAAAGAGATTAATTATACCAACCATAGGTGAGAACGGTCCTGGCAGCTAGGGGAGGGTGGTTGGTTACCCGGGGTAAATCGAATTTTG
This sequence comes from Microlaimidae sp. YZB2_3, assembly GCA_030248175.1. Classification (NCBI taxonomy): domain Eukaryota; kingdom Metazoa; phylum Nematoda; class Chromadorea; order Desmodorida; family Microlaimidae; species Microlaimidae sp. YZB2_3. Next base: position 34,023 of record JASAMX010001851.1, on the reverse strand, counting down.
AAATCTGGGAGGGGGGTCCCTTGGGGTCTGGACTCCCCCTAGCTTTTTATGTTGGTGGGGGGTCGACCAGGGATGCGAAATTTTAAAATCTAGAGGGGGTCAGGTGCATAGGTGTTTTTTGGGGGGGGGACAGAGGGGTGCACCCCCCCCCTAGAGCCAAAATTTTGGACCCCCCCCTAGAAAAAATTCAGGGGGCCCCCCTCCCCCCCAAGCTCGAGAGCGGTCCGGCCTGAGCCCCCCTAGCAAGGCTGACCGCCCCCCCCCCCCCCCTCCCGACCAATTTGAAAGTATATTTTTTTATTTACTGTCAAAAACACGGGTTTTCAGTTAAAAACAGTGTTTAAATACACTTTTTAGGCCTAAATAGGCTGTTTTAATACATAAAATTCAATATTAGACCTAAAAACACTTAAATTATTGAGTTAAAAAAATTTTGCTAAAAAATTGGACCCCCCCTCACCCCCCCCCCCCCTAAATTTTAAATCTCGCACCCGGGGCCGCCCCCCCCTCACAAGCGCGGGGGGTCCGGCCCCCCCTGGACCCCCCCTAAAAAATTTTGGCCTTCCACCCGTGGGTGGACCCCCCCCCCTAGCGGACCCGACCAAAAACACCTATGGTCAGGTGGGTCTGGTGTCCAAAGCAAAACAGTTTTAAACCATAATAACTTTAATAATTGTTCCTTTTATAAGATAATACTATATTTTATTGAATAAAAAGCGATATTCTGGTGTAAAAGGGTGTAAAAACATTAATATGTGTTAAAAATTTACGTTTTTGGAAGAAAATTTAGTATAAAAAAAGTACCTAAAATTTTCCCAGGGAGGGCGAAAGGGGGGGGGTCAGGTTTCAATTTCTAAAGGGAAGTCAGGGGTAAAAAATTTCGAAATTGGGGGGAGAGGGCCATAGATAAACACGCTAATTTTAGATCAAAAAGTTTTTTTATTGCATTTTTTAACTTCTTCTTGCCTAAAACACTTATTTTACCTCAAAACTTAAGTTTGGAGACAGTTGGAAGTCATTTTAAATATAAATTTTCCTTTATTTGCCCAACATTGGAGGGGGTAGCGTTAAACCTCCCATGAGAATTTGGGGGTTAACCTCCCCGTGCGCGTTCCCATGTATGTTTATAAGCGCCCCAGAGAAAAGGTGTATCACACGAGTGAATTGTATCAATAATAAAATAAAACTAAAAAATAAGACTTACTGTTTCGCACCAGGCGTGGCTTTCTTGGGCGAGGCGTGGGGAATTTGGTGGCGGAGTTGTAGCTCTTCTTTCTGCGCCATTTCCACGGCTGGAGGAGTCGGAGCCAGAGATTTTCCGGTCCGGAGGGAGTGGGAGAAGGCCCTTTTTCGCGGGGAAGGACCCGAGTCCCCAGAACCCCGCACGATACCGTCCGCACTCACTGATTGTTTCATACTGAAATAAAAACACACCTTATATACTTGCGTTTCTTTCAATTATACTATGATACAAGGTGAATCAAGGCGTAATTGATTTTTGGCTACTTGGTGTTTAGTTTTACAAAACTATTAATTTTTGTGATAACTTTCAACTCACAATTCGGTGTCTCAAATTTTAATTAGGAGAATATCCACTTTTAAATTGCTTACCGAGACCGCGGTTTTCTCTTGACCACTTCAGGACTTTTCTTGCAGTCGGAATCCTCAGCCATTTCGTCTGCTGATTCCACCAAACTCACCCGCTCTCCTATAGCAATAAAAAAATTTATAACAATTTATTGATCCAGTTACGATTGATTTATAAAACATGGTCCCAAAGTTTATGAGAAGAAAAGGATGGACCGCGGATGGATAAGTACATTTTACCAGGGACACGTTGTAGCGTCTGGACCCCCTCCCTCACCTTCGATCGCCCTTTGTTTTTAGCAGTTTGAACTTCTTGAACTTGAGTATACAAACTTAAAAATAATTCTAGAAGTCGTCGGGACAACTTTTTAAACGATTATATAACTGTTTTTGTAAGCTTTAATCATAATTGCGAAAAAAAGATGTTGTTGTTAAATAACCTGAATCTATCTTCCCTATGCTGATTATACAAAGGGCAGGCGCTAAGACAAGCCAGGATGGGCGAAATTGTTTCACCCCTATGGTTAAGACTATGGTCCATGGTCCTAAGGTCCAACATTAATAACGATGTTGGCAACCTTTACCGCTAGAATGTTCACTACATGCAGTGTTCACTCATTCCGAAGTCTTTGTCTAAAGGATTTTTTAAGTCGCGCCTAATATTGATCTTACTATTTAACGTCGTACATGGTCAGTATAGGTTTAGGCCAGTGTTACAAACTCCACACACAATAGAGCTGTATTTGTCCACTGGTTTTCTATGGAAAACTGCCATGTATGGCCGACGTACAACAACAACAAACACTCTAGCCATGCCACGCTGGACACATTTCTATAAAAGAAAAGATCCAGCAACCAGAATTAGGTGTTAGTGGAACCCGTAGGCCCGTTAGGTGCTGCCCAAAGGTGAAACAATCTGGGTGGCTCAATGGCACATTGCGAAAGATCGGTGGATAATAACAGAGATAAATGGCCTTTTGAAATATGGCCGTTCATGGTACATAGTTTTTTTGCGAAATATTTTAGAAGGAAAACAACCTCATGGGCAGTCCAAGTCAATTAGTTCAAAATCTCTTAAGTTTTTGTTGGCGGACTATTAGTAAATTTGATCTGTATTTTATTTACGAGTAAAAATCTACAAGCTACACCGCCAGTAGCGGCAGAAAAAAAAGCCCAAAGGAAAACTAATGCCCAGAAATTGGTTCTGAAAGGAGGAGAAAGAGATCCATTTAAAAAGTTATACAATTTCAGAAGAAAAAAATGTCTTAGTTTTTTCGAGAGTGGTGCTGGAAAATTTTAAAGCCAGTTAGTGTGTGTAGAGGTAGAACGCCAAGTGACCAATCAACCTTGATTACACTCCTTTTTAAAATCACTGTTCTCCTTCCGCCAGAAATAAAAAGGAAATAAATCTTTATTTGGTGTGCCCGTATTTGGAATCCATCCAATAGTCGTAAAAAATAGTCTAAACATAAAAATCGGCCCAGCCAGAACAATTTTATATCGTAGTAATTCTATACTTGAGATGGAATAGAGACAAAAAAAAAGAATAACAACCCAAAGTTTGATTAAAGGTGCGCGGTGTTTTAAATGAGTTTGAGTTGAGTTTTTACATTCATTTTTATCTGGTGAATTGAATTTTAAAACAATCGCTGAACTAAATCTTAAAAATATTTTAAATTTCAACTATCATAATATCAGAAAAAAAAATTAATTTTTCTGATTCTTTAAATTTTTTCCGGATATTTTGAATTTTTAAAAATCACCAAAAAGTTGTGAAACCCTGTTTTAAACAAAATAAAAATTAGCATTTACAAAATAATTTGCATTTCATTAAAACTTAATTAAAAACTTTAATTGATTCCCGAAAAATATAAATTATTACCCTGGTTTTTGCGTCGTTGGGGATCATCGAAGGATGTTACTTTTTTACAAATAGCATGTAAGTGTAAAATTATTCTTTAAACAGACATGTGTATGGCCCTCGGGGGTTAAAACGGGGGGAAACAATTCCAAAACGGGGGGGGGGGGGAAAAGGGGCAACTTTTTTGAAACGGGGGGCAATAAAACGGGGGGGGGCAAGCAGGGGCAAGAACAAAACGAGAACAAAAGGAGAAAAAAGAGAAAATAAGAAGGGAAAAGGGAAAACACGGACAAAAAAGCCAACAGAAGGTAAAAATAGGTCGAAAATGGGTTAAAATACATTGAGAGGGTGAAAGCTGGGCAAAAATTCGCGATGATGGCGTCATCATAGGTCAAAAATGGCGTCATATTTTTAGGGTACTTTTTCATTTTTTTGGCGGGGGGGGGGGGCAATAAAACGGGGGGGCAAATCCTCCAATAAAGCGGGGGGGGGGGGCATTTTCAGACCGTGCACAGTTCTGTTTTAAAGTGAACGTTTTTTAGCTGCAATACCTGAACGAGTTTTTATTAGCTCAAAACTCTATAGACTCAACTTTGAAAAGTTTCGAACATGAGAAGATTATTATTTGCCTGTGCTTAAGATTAAATAATAAAAAAACGGAATGATTATATAAAATTTCTACTAAATGATAATAATTTGTTTATACGGTGAACTGAATACACAGCACTGTCGGCATTTTTTTTTAGTTTTGATGAAATGACAATTAAAAAAAATCATACTTACAGTTACAGCGTCACTTTTTTAATTAGTAAGGTTATATTTGTATGTGTAAGAAACAATTATAAATTAAAAAAAAGTGGGCGGTTTTGCGTTTGTGAAAGATTGCTGTGAGTACCATTTTTTCAATTGTCGTTTCATCAGATTAAAAAATGCAACAGTGCCGTGTGCGATGTTTAATGCTAATTTTCTATGGTGCACAACAAATGTCCATCTCATCTAATACTAGTCCATATCTTCTCCTGTCTAGACACACGTCCGGCCCGGGGAGAATCTTGCCCCCTTATTCCTGCTCGTGATTCCTTAGAGCATTTTTCAAGGCTAGTTGAATATTAAAAAACACTGATGATTTAAAGTATACACCGTTCAAATTGTTCAGAAAAAAAACTAATAAAACAACATAATGATGAACCTTTACAATATTAGCCGGTTTGTACTATACAAATACAACACAAATTTTCAAGACAGAAACACAAGTTTATAGTGAAGTTACTGTTAATTACGCTCTAAAACTCTGTCGAACATAATATTTTCACACAAAAAGTGAAAGTGACGGTTTCAGTTTAAAAAAATGCTACACACAAAAAACTACTAAACAGGAATTCTTCATTCTTCCCTGTTAAAATCTCCATAACAGGCACAGCCAACTTATTAGATACTTTTGCTTTTACCTTGATAAAATTTTTTAACAAAAAAGTCGAATATTCTATTTTATTTATTGCGATTCTGGGGCGAAAAATAAAGTTTTATTTAATTGTAACTTTTGCAGATCTTTTTAAATATAAAGTTTAATCAGATCCATGAATTCGTGTATCCGTAGCGTAGGACGTGAGGCAGTGACTAGGAACACGCAATCGTTTCCCCATATAATATCCGCGGCGGATTATTCTTCCCCACAAGATCCACGACAATAAGGAGGATAAGTCACACGCCGGCACCCAAGGTCACTCAATGAGACAACAATAAACAACTACATGCACTTTCGCATTCCGCTGTTCGCAGTCTGTTGAGTCGATTGAAAACGGAAAAAATACTTTTTATAAACTTTTATTTGGGAATTTTGAAATTTTGTCGGAAAACTGATATAAACATGGGCAAATTGAAAATTTTGAGTTTTAAGCCTCTGAAAACTCTTAACCATTGCGAATTATTTGGGGGGAGGCCCCCTTCCCGCCATAGGTGTTTTTGGTCGGGTCCGCTAGGGGGGGGTCTCACCTCGGTGGGAGGCCAAAATTTTTTAGGGGGGGCGCCTCCAGGGGGCTCCCGCACCCCCTGGCTTTGGAGGGTTGGACGGGGGGTGCGAGATTTCAAATTTAGGGGGGGGGGGGGTTAGGCGGTACCGCTCTCGAGCTTTGGGGGAAAAAAAAAAAAAAAAAAAAAAAAAAAAAAAATAGGACTGAAATTGTTTTAGGGGGTGCCCCCCCCAAGTTTGGCGTCGAGGGGGGGCGCACCCCTCGTCCCCCCCCCCAAAAACACCTATGCCTCCCGCCCCCCCCCAGACCACTATCCTTTCCCATTTTCCCCACCTGTCCCCCCCCTCGACCCGTTTGGGGGGGCCCGGCCCGACCGCCCCCGGTTACGTCCCTGATATAAAGAAACATTGGAAATTTAAAAAAACAAAAATATGGATGACAAAATCAAATAAAAAATCGTAGGTAATTTATTTATCACAATAGAAGAACAACAAGAATTTTCAAACATTACACGGTAACCAACGACAAAAAACATAAATAGAATCAGACCTGAGCACTTGTCGCCCCCGGGGTTAAAACGGGGGGGGGGCAATTCCAAATGGGGGGGATGGGGCAAGTTTTTTAGAAACAGGGGGGCAATAAAACGGGGGGGGGGCAAGCAGGAAAAAAAAGAGAAAAAAGGAGAAAAAAGAAAGGAAAAGAGAAAAAGGGACAAAAAAAGTGTAAATAAGGTAAAAAATAGGTCTAAAATGGCTTAAAATACATTGATAGGCTACGGCAAAAAAAATCGGAATGATGGCGTCATCATAGGTCAAAAACTGCGTCATAATTTTAGGGTACATTTTCATTTTTTGGCGGGGGGGGGGGGGAGGCAAATCCTCCAATAAAAACGGGGGGGGCATTTCCATACCTACAGGTCTGTAAATAGGCTTAGATATATACCTGTTGACATTTTTTTTATGTTGAACTTAATACTAAAACCAGAACCAATGGGCTCAAATTAAAAGGATCCTCCTTCAGATTAGACATATCAAAATATTTTTTTTTCTAACCGTGTCATAAATTTATGGAATAAGCTCCCAATCAATTTAGTACTATCATCACCCTCTCTTAATATTTTTCACAGCAAACTTTCCCACATTGCCCTAAAATTATATTGATTTTAATATTCTACAAACCTGTGCACGGTATTAAAATGCCCCCCCCCCGTTTTATTGGAAGGATTTGCTCCTCCCTGTTTCAGATTGTACCCCGCGCCACCAAAATGAAAAAGTACCCTAAAACACATAATGCCATTTTTGACCTATAATGACGCCATCGCGAATTTTTTGCAGTTTCTAGCCTATTTCAATGCATTTTTAACCATTTTAGACCTATTTTAACCTTATTTTCGCTTTTTTGTCTCTTTTTTCCCTTTTCCCTTTTTTTTTTCTCTCTTTTTTCTCTTTTTCTTACCCCCCTGCTTGCCTCTCCGTTTATTGCCCCCCCCCCTGTTTCAAAAGAGTTGCTCCTCCGTGCCCCCCCCATTTTGGGTTTGCCCCCCCCCCCCGTTCTAACCCCCGGGGGGGCAGTGCACAGGTCTGATTCTCATTATTATGTTTTTTTGTTGTTGGTTACCGTGTAATGTTTTGAAAATTCTTGTTGTTCTTCTTATTGTGATAAAATAATTTACCTACGATTTTTTATTTGATTTTGTCATCCATATTTTTGTTTTTTTAAATTTCCAATGTTTTCTTTATATCAGGGATGTAACCGAGGGGGCGGCCGCCCCCCCCCCTCCCCCCAAACGGTCGAACCGGGGGCAAATAAGGATATTGGTTGGGCGGGAGGCATAGGTGTTTTTGGGGGGGGGCAGAGGGTGCACCCCTCCCCCCCCCCCCTAGAGCCAAAATTTTGGACCCCCCCCCCTAAAAAAAATTCAGGGGGGCCCCCCCCCCTCCCCCCCAAAGCTCGAGAGTGATCCGGCCTTACCCCCCCCCCAGCGAGGCTGACCCCCCTCCCCCCCCTCCAAATACCACAATTCTGGAAAGTATAATTTTATTTACTGTCAAAAACACGGGTTTTTTAGTTAAAAACAGTAAGGTTAAATAGCATTTTTAAGGCTGAAATAGGCTGTTTTAACACATAAAATTCACATTAGACCTAAAACACTTAAATTATTGAGTTAAAAAAAATTTTGCTAAAAATTGGCCCCCCCTGACCCCCCCCCCAAAAATTGAATTCTCGCACCCCGGGTGGACCCCCCAAAAAAGAGGTCTGCACCCCCCTGGACCCCCCCCCTAAAAAATTTTGGCCTTTCCACCCTGGGGTGGAGCACCCCTGAGCGGACCCGACCAAAAACACCTATGGTGGGAGGGGGCGGCCTCCCCCCGAAATGGTCGCCAGATAGTAAAATTTGGGGGTTTTCAGAGGCTTAAAATTCAAAATTTTCAATTTGCCCAATGTTTATATCAGTTTCCGGAAAATTTACAATTTTTCCAAATAAAATTTCAAAAAAGTATTTTTTTCCGTTTTCAATCGACTGGACAGATACAAACAGCGGAATGCAAAAGTGCATGTAGTTGTTTATTGTTGTCTAGTTGAGTGACCTTGGGTGCGGCATATAACTTATGCGTCTTATTGTTCGTGGTATCTTCCGGGGAAGAATAGGTGGCCATGATATTATATATGGGGGGAAACGTATTGCGTGGTTTGCTAGTCACCGTCCGTGCCTACGCTACGCATACATATATATTCATTGATCTTATTAAACTTTATATTTTAAAAAGATCTGGGAAGTTACAATTAAATATAACTTTATTTTATCTCCCCAGAATCGCAATAAATAAATATAGAATATTTTACTTTTTTGTTAAGAAAATTTTACCTCAATCAGGTAAGCAGAAGTCTAATAAGTTGGCTGGTACATATTATGGAGATTTTGACAGGGAAGAATGAAGAATTCCTGTTTAGTAGTTTTTTGTGTGTCACCCTGTTTTTTTTAAACTTTGAAACCATCACTTCACTTTTTGTGAAAATATTATGTTCTACAGAGTTTTAAAGCATTAAGCAGTAAAGTTAGTATATTTTTAAACTTGTGTTTCTGTCTTAGTCATTTGCAGATGTTGTAAACTTGTGTTGTATTTGTATAGTTGACAAACCGGCTAATATTGTAAAGGTTCATCATTATGTTGTTTTATTAGTTTTTTTTCTGAACATTGAAAGGCGTATACTTTCAAATCATCAGTGTTTTTTTAATATTCACCTAGCCTCTAAAAATCGTCTAAGAATAGAGCAGGAATAAGGGGCGATTTCTTCCCGGGTCGGACGTGTGTCTAGACAGAAAAGATATGGCACTAGTCTGAGATGAGATGGACATTTGTTGTGCACCATAGATAAAATTAGCATTAGCCTAATCATACACGGCACTGTTGCATTTTTAGTACTCATGAACTGACAATTGTAAATAATAGTCACATCAATCTTTCACAAATACAAAATTGCCATCTTTTATTTTCGCAATTTATAATTGTTTCTTATACATACAAATATAACCTTCTAATTAAAAAAGTGACGCTGTAATGATAAGTATGATTTTTTTAATTTGGTGTCATTTCATCAGAATAAAAAAAATGCAACAGTGCTGTGTATTCAGTTCACCGTATAAACAAATTATTATCATTTAGTAGAAATTTTATATAATCATTCAGTTTTTTTATTATTTAATCTTAAGCGGCAAAAGAATGATTGCCTTAGCAATACGCAACGAAGTCAGTAATAATGACAGATGTCGCGACCGGAAGCGCTCCCTCCGAACCGAATCGCTCCCTTTCGACCCGGGCAAAAAAAAACTTCAAACTGAACTGCCGATTATGCCCGCTATAAGGACACACTCAGCATCCACACCGAGTCCGGATGTTAAAACGGAATCTACTACTGATAAAATTATTGCTCAATCATCTTTGTCTTCACAAACAGCTGAAAACACAGGTGTGCCTTTTTAATTTAAACCCCATTTTAACACCATTTTACCCTTTTCAAGTTTTTGAAATTGTGTTTTCAGATCGTTATGGGAGCAACATTTTGCAAGTTTTTTAAAATTTAAATCTATAGCCTATTAGTGATGTTTTCAAGAGTTTACAAAACAATCTCCTGTTTTTGTAGCTCTAGAAAGTCGTTTTTATTTTTACTCAATTTTTGGTAATTAGGGAGCTATGACTTTTGCAATATTTTTTTGCAAACTAAAGTTTTATTTAATTTTTAAAAAGAAAAATTAAAATTTTTCCGAATTTCTAAGATATCAATCCAATACATTAAAAAATTTATGAAATTTAAAAAAGGCTCTTTATACAAATTGCAGACCAGCTAAGCAATAGCATCATTTAGGATGGGTTTTGGCAACTTTAAAAATGTTGGACGTTTACAATGCAGTGCTAAGTTTTGGCTGCTAAGTACTAAATAACACAGGATTGTAGTGTTATGTGTGTGTCTGTCCATGTACAACTCTATAAACAAAGCCAAAATGTATTCTTCAAACGCAATATAATTTAAACTGCGTATTTTATAAGAAAGTTTAGTACATACAAAGCATATAAAATCATGAAATAGAAAATTACAAAACTCAGCAATTTTTCAGAACACACTTCGGTAAATTTTTTTTTTGTTTTTAATTAAATTTAAATTTTGTTCAGCAAACCAAAAAAGCAAAATTACATATTGTGATTTCATACGAGGCCGTTTTATTACGGATGAACATTAGGCATAAGCTATTTTTTTTCAAAAAAGTATCTGAAAAACACGGCACTTAATAAAACCTTACGGTAATTTTTATATTTTGTAATGCCGTAAAGTGATATTTTACAAATTAAAAAAGCATAATTAATTATTGCCCAACTAACCAAGTCCTACTTAAAACGTTTCAGCCATAGTCGTGTTTTTTCTTTTTAAAAACTTGTAAAAATTAAGAAAGCCTGATTTATATTTTATCCAAAGTGTCAAAAAGACTTAATCCAAAAACCAATCCAAAAGGTAGATTGCGATCGCAGGTGATCAAAAAAAATATTGTGGTGCGTACTTGTGTGGTGGTAGTTTTTACAAGTGTTTACCTTGTGGGACGACTATTAATAAGAATTTTTTTTAAATCAAAGGAAAATACAAAGCCAAGGAATTGGGGACGATCCGTTCCCGCCGATTCGCTCCCGGACAATTCGCTGCCGGGACAATTCGCTCCCGGACGATTCGCTCCTGGACAATTCGCTTCCGGGACAATTAAGTCCTGGACAATTCGCTCCCGGGACAATTCGCTCCCGCCAATTCGCTCCCGGACAATTCGCTCCCGGGACAATTCGCTCCTGGACAATTCGCTCACAGGACAATTAACTCCTGGACAATTCGCTCCCGGGACAATTCGCTCCCGAGACAATTCGCTTCAGGAGTTTTTATAAATGCAAATCTTATCAAACCAAATTCATTAGGGACAATTCGCTCCCGGGACAATTCGCTCTCGGAAGTTTTTATAAACGCAAATCTTATCAAACCTACTTCATTAGGGACAATTCGCTCCCTGGAGAATTTGCTCCCTGCCCAATTCGCTACCGGCATTTTTACTAAACTTGATTCTTTTAAAGTAATTCATTCAGACGAAATTAATGATTTTTTAACTATTGTTTGTAAAAATGATGAGTAATTTATACAATGATTTGTTTGCAAGCGGGAAAAAATTAAGTTATTTGTACCAAGAACAATACCTAAGGCTAAATTTGCAACCTTAAGAAAATTTTATTGTTCGTTTTGGCAATATTTATGAACAATCACGACGGTTAATTCAATGTACACAAAGGTCTCGGGAAAAAATAAACGTAATTGGTATATAACGTTGGAACTAAAAAATGAGCATAAAAAGTTTAGAAAACTAACTATTTTGCTCTTTTTTCAACATTTTTCTAAAACAAGCGGTTGTCTATGTTTTTTACTCATGTTTATTAACTAACCACCGTAATATACGACTTATTTCCGTTTCTTCCCGAGCCCTTTGTACACTTTGAATTAATCGTCGTCATTGTTCAGAGCCAGTTTTTTCTAGGTGGCCGAAGTTAATGGCTCGCGCCTTAATTTCGACCACTATAAAAAAAGTTTAAACCTCCACTGATCTTGAAGTGTAACAGAATTTTTAAAATTTTGTACTAGAATAACAAAAATAGCTATCGTTTGATTTTTAGATCAAATTTAAGTCAGCTACCCTATATTCCAAAAAATTTTCCACAATGAGAAAAATAAGTTGTATTAAAATATAAAGTAATTCTAGCAATAATCAAGAATTTATTAAAAAACTTGGCATTAACAGTTTGTTTGATGCGAACGCAATTTGTTTTTTATGATACCTGTTTCACAATGTCGAAATTCTTATTTACGGATATAAATAACTTTCAAAAAATAAACTCCAAGTTCCAGAAAGGCTTAACATTTTTTTGTTTTAAATTAAGACAATATTTTATTTCAGCTTAACCTGAAGAAGATATATCAATAATAGTTAATAATATCTTAATAAAAAGCAAAGCAAAAAACAAAATATCATACCATAACATATCACGCCATAATGTTTCACACATTTTGGGATAAACTTTATGTGGAAATCTTAAAAGCGTTTATGAAAGTTAAAAAATTTTTAAATTTTGTGAGTGAAGTTTTTATGTTTTATATGTTATATGAAATAAACTTTCCGAGTGCTTAAAAGCAGATTTGTATTGATTAAAATATTTTTCATTATTGTTATAATTATTCTCGTTTTTATCAATTTCTTAAGGTTTTAATTCTTCGGTGCAAAAATAATATAAATAATTATAATTAATAAAGAAATTATTTGTTTTGTAAATTTCCACCGTGTTATGTGCATGCATCAATTTGCCGCCGGGTTTATTGTCTGGCTCTGCAGCGCTCAGTTTTTGTTTTAATTTTTAATTTCAAAACATGCTTTAAATTATTTTATCCACTTTTTTTTAATTGAAAAAATGTTACAAATAAAATTTGACCAAATATCTTCTGGTACTGCTCTTTAATTATTTATGAAGTTAGCACAGAAATAAGCTGAAACTTCCGAGGGTTAGTACGGAGTTCTCAGACTCGTCAACATCTTTACTGTCTGAACTCTGAACATACGCCCAGGGGGAAATCGTCCCTTTTTCCTGCTTTATTCTCAGGGCATTTTTCAAGTTTAATTTTAATTAGCAATACAATGATGCTCTTAGATTTTTATATTTTCTTGTGTTTTATATCCAATAATTAATAAAATTAAATAATACAGATAACCATAAATAAAAAACACGACAGTCAAAACCCTTCCATTTAAAAGAAAATTGTTCAGTGTTAAAAATACAAATAACCATAAATAAAAAATATGTAATATTCTCATAACACCACTAATATTTGTTTACATCAGAATGAATTCATAGTTTGGTTTTTAAAATCACTTTATTATGGTGCCAGTTGGCTGTTTTTGCGAACGAATGATTAAATAATAAAATTAAATTAAATTAAAACTATATAAAATAAAATAATAAAATTGTTAAATGGATATAATAAAATTTTTTTTATAATTACAATATAATGCACAAAAACTAAGCATACCTTTAAATTAGCAAATTAAGATTGATTTAATTTAAACTAACGATTTAATCATTAGTTTAGCTATTAGTTTCCTTCAAATCAAATTAAAACTGTTGTCTTATTTAAAAGCATTGATATGATCTCATTATTAATTTTAATGCGTTGTTTCTCATATTTTTAACGTTGCTTATGTGCCTTTTAAAGAAATTGTTCTGGTTAGTAATAAAACATAAAAAATTGTTAAATGAATATAATAAATATTGTTTTTATAATTACAATATAATACACAAAAACTAAGCATTCCATTATGCTCATTTATTTTTAAGTGAGTCTAACAAAATATAGGTTAGTTTATACAACAAATAAATCATTGTATAAATTACTCATCATTTTTACAAACAATAACTAAAAAATCATTAATTTCGTCTGAATGAATTACTTTAAAAGAATCGAGTTTATTAAAAATGCCGGTAGAGAATTGAGCAAGGAGCGAATTCTCCAGGAAGCGAATTGTTCCTAATGAAGTAGGTTTGATAAGATTTGCGTTTATAAAAACTTCTGGGAGCGAATTGTCCCGGGAGCGAATTGTCTCTAATGAAGTTGGTTTGATAAGATTTGCGTTTATAAAAACTCCCGGGAGTGAATTGTCCCGGGAGCGAATTGTCCCGGGAGCGATTTCCAGGAGCAAATTGTCCCGAGAGCGAATTGTCCTGGGAGCGAATTGTCGTGGAGGAAATTGGCGGGAGCGAATTGTCCCGGTCCCAAAGTCAAGATACAAAGTACACAGAGACTGAATAAAAGAAAATACATAAGAAAAGTTTAGGTATATAAAATTAAGTAATCAACATTTAAAAGTTTTTGTGTTTTTATAGTGATAAGGAATCTCTACGGTGTCGTCATATTACGTCTTATTACGTTGTATCATCTTTATTATATCACCAAACGTAATTTCACAGAATTGTGATTAGTAGCTAATCTGGGTTTTTTTCACCAGCGTCTAGGCGCCAGCTGGCGCCTAGCCTCCAAATTTTGGGCGCCAGCCCAGAAATCTAGGCGCCAATAACATAAATTTTTTTCTATTTTCACAAAAACGCAACATATCATTAGTTTTTTCATTATATGCATATTTTTAGATGGCTTTTGTAGTCAAACGTTTCGTGTTGTATAGTAGTACAATTAATTTTAAAAAACGACTCATTTTGGCCATCATAATACTTAACTTGAAATGCGTAAAATTTTGTTCAAGAATTATATAATTTAACAAGAAAACATAAAGACTAGTGATGTTCCTACCCTCCCACATCATGCTCCGGAGCCCTAACCACTTATAGCGGAGAGAGCTTTGGAGTTCCTTCCCTAAAATATTTGATTTTTACAGTTTTTTATTTAATTGCCTTTAATAAGTTTTGAAAAATTTTAGTTTACAAAAAAAATTTTTTACTAAACAATCTCTAGCATAGCTTTTTTTATTATTCACACAAATAGTACAACCATAGGTGGGCCGTGAATTGCTCGTGGACGTAGATTGCTCATAGCTCTACAAAGCGGAGCTCCAACATTTTAGTGTTAAAGATAAATTAAATTCTTTTTAACACTTTGAAAATTCTTGCAATATCCGTACAAGCAAAAAAGGATTTTCTCAGAAGTTATTTTCAGGTTTTAATCAAAACTAATAATAGGTGTTTTTAGATTTTTACTTTTAAATGGTTTTTTTTAATTAAAAAATGTAACCAGTTAGAACTTTTACCTAAATCTTTACATATATATATATATATATATCATAAAAAAGGATTAAATTGTAGATAAACTAAAACAATACGCGCTGAGCGAAGCGAAGCGGAAGAAAATTTTTGAAAATTAGTCTTTTGAAACCTTAAAAATTTTGTGTTCTTTTTTTGTCTGGTTGACTGAAAAAAACAGTTAAAGAATACGTTTATGGCAAAAATCTAGGCGCCAGGCTGGCGCCTAGACCCAAAATTTTAGGCGCCAGCGGGAAATTCTAGGCGCCAGTGGCGTCGATTTGGCATAAAAAAAACCTAGTAGCTAATAATTGCGTGGGTGTTTAGTAGACGTGGCTTAAAGTCTCAAGGTGCGTGGGTACAGGCCCTGTGCAAGGGGGGCAGCGGGGCCATGGCTCCCCTCCTTTCTGGGTTGGCCGCGGTAAAAATAAGAAAGAGGAGGTAGGTCCAGGGGGTGGGGTGAGGTAAAAGCGAAGGTAACTTTATTATGAACCCTGCTTACCTGCTCCCTACCTCCTTTCTTGTGGTATGCCAAAAGTGGATTCTACTGGCCTGGCTGCCTTAAATTCAATGTAAATAGGTATTTTTAAACCAAAATTTTGCTCATTTTTAATGCTAAATCAAAAAATTTCGCCTCCGGCGGCTGGGGGGACACCCAGACCCCCGGCGGACGGTTCTCGTCTGCCTGGCGCCGCTTTACAGCGCAAAATGCGGCGCTTCGCGTCGTATTTATATTCCGTTTTGTGTTTTCCAGAGTCTGACACCCTACTTTCAAAAATCCTGGTACAGGCCCTGCGTGGATATGATTATTTTGCTGTCTACAATACAATCACGAGTTCATTTGTTCTGGTTTGTTTTTAGCTTAGTGATCAGGGTTATTTTTCATTTGCAGCTGTTTCAATTTTTATAAATAAATTTGTATGTGGGTACTAGATGTTTATACTTTTCTATTTGTTATTATCTTTACTGCACTGCATTTTAAGCTACGTATAGCCTATATTTATTTGGAACCTGAGATGCGTAAGTTACCGTTATCTTCGAGCTTACAATGTAGTTTCATCCTTTACAATATATCATTTTTGGTAAGATTCTGCGTTTGGCTGGAGGCTTTTATTTTTACCCCTCACTTCGAAGTCCTGGGGCTTTTATTTTTACCTGACGAAGTCCTGGGGCCACTCCACTAACGGCTTGTGAACTACCGACTTCGGCTATAGGTTAGCCAGTTGTTAAAAATTGTTTTTATTGTTTGCATTTCTTACCTTTCTCCTTTAAAATTTCACAATTTTTTTGGTTTAAAATAAAAAATATGATTTTTGAAAATATGATTGATATTTATTATAAAAAACGCTAATAATAGCTATTTGGATATTAAAGCCGTTTTTTTAATTAAATTCCTGCATTATATTATTTTCTTATTTTACTGTTGAAAACTCATTTATTTTGTTTGACCACAACAAATATATTAAAAAAAGAATATTGTTGTGAAATTACTTAAACCTTATAAATATGGGCTTTTTTTAACGGCTAACTTAGCCGGTTGTAAACATACTTTTAGTGGACTGGGCCAATGAATCCTAACAGATAACGATAGTCAAATTCGTAAACGCGCTTTCTAGAAACCCCTGTGAGATTCAATGATGAAAGAAACCCGTCACCACCCTGTCTTGCGAAGTCTTTCGTTCAGTTCCAAACTACCGACGAAACAGAAACTGAACTTCTTACTGAAAGAAAAACATATTTACCAATGAATATTGTGGACAGATTTTTTTTGGAATGTCAGACGTCACCGACAAAGTAATTTTAAATCAGATTTTTATCTTCAAATTTTATTTTTATCTTCAGATAAACAGTTATCTTCAAATTAACTAGATTACAATTACAAAAAAATTTTTACACGATTTATTTGTTTCGTTGATTATTAAGAATGCATAAGAGTAAAAAACACATTTTTTTAATATTAAGATGCGCGTTTCAAAAACGCGCACCTAACTTTCAAGATTTTCCTTTTAAGACTCAAGATATACTTTAACATGGTAATTTATTAATTTTTGTACCTATTTTGTGGATGGAGCTTAGTTTAGGGAAATGTGTCTATAAATAAACAACCAAAGATATCCCTCCTTCTCTTAGTACTACTGTTTTTAGTACTTATATCAAAAATATATAATAAAGGAAAAATGAGACACTTAAAACAAGCTGCTCGAAAACAAAACTCCCATTTAAATGAGATGAGACCTTTCAATTTTTGGTTCCATATACATGGGATCCCATTTAAGTCCCATTTATATGGGATTCCATATATAATTTATATATAAGTCCTATTTAAATGGGACTTATTTAAATTGGATCCCATTTAAATGGGACCTAATTAAATGGGATCCCATCTAAATGGGACCTATTTAAATAGGATCCCATTTAAATAAGTCCCATTTAAATGGGACCAGGTCCCATTTAAATTGGATCCCATTTAAGTAGGTAACATTTAAATGGGATCCAATTTAAATGGGACCTAGTCCCATATTTTAATGGGATCCTGCCATAAATATTATGTATTGTAAGAGTCCCAACGGTTCCCTTAGTACTACGGGAGTTAACCTTCCCGTGGTTTTCCCCGTGACACACGTAATGCAGTTTTTGACATGGAATATATCCCTCTACTTGTAATTCAAATTATAAACGGTACCCTCATTTATAGAGGGTGTGTATTACATGGAGGAAAAATGTACAGCTTACGGGTGGACCAAGGAGGGGTGCAAAGAAAAAGGTATGAGGGCTATTGTAACTGTTTTAGTATTTCGGGAATCATTGGAAATGGAAATGGCATGGATACGATACGAATACTAGTAAAATAAATTGGATGAAGCTGGAACCAGACCCTATTGCAATATGTATGTTTGTATGTGTGTTATGCATTTGTATGTATATATGTGCATGCATGTGTAATGTGTATAATTATTTTTTGCAAAGGGTTTGGTTTGTTCCAAAAAGGTAAGTCGAAGTCCACAAAGGAAGCACAGATAGACTGGAACCAATCAACAATCATATGTATACTTTAGTAGTTACATATCTAAAATAATTATAGCATACCTTTTTCTCAAATCCTTTAACAAGGTTGTCCTTAATAATATTATTCTGCACTGGCCCTTATTAGTAGTAAGTGCTAGTACTGTGCAAGATGATATGAACAGCAATTTCCATTTTATATGGGAAGATTGGGATATCTTTACAAACAAACAAACAAATGGGATCCCATTTACATAGGTCCCATATAAATTGGGTTCCATTTAAATACAGGGTTTCGAGCGAGACAGAGAGGTCAGGGAGAGCACCCGTGAGTCAGAGAGAATTTTGCTTTTTATGACATCAAGTATAGTGTATTTTATTGAATCCAAAAAATGATTTTTAAAAATTTTGCACCTATGGCGCTAATTATTTGTTTCTTTGTGTACTTTTTTCAAGAATTTTTTTTTTAAATCTAAAAAAATAATTAAAACTATTATTATTATCAGTACAAATTGTTGTCCTATTTAAACACGTTTAACCTGCAATTTTAACTGTTAAACCTACAGTATTCCAAATTTTCTAGCCAAAGCCTAGCGTAAAGCCTTTACGTTTTTTGAATTTTGCAAAAATTGGTTTTTTTGTTTAAATATATAAGAAACATTCCTGATGGGATCCAAAAGTATAAAAATACTCAAAAACTAAAATTTTTCCCGCCTCGCGGAAAGTATACGTTGAAAATTTATATTAATTTTTTTTAAAATAAAAAACAAATTGTGCTGTTTAATACATAACTAAGGCATGTGCCTTTGCCTTAGCCCTTTACTTACCCGTATTTTTTTTTAAAAATTTAAAGGAAAAATAGGTAAAAAGCTAGTTCTATGTCAAAAATCTCTGTGTATAGCATTTTTGAGCTTTTTATTGCTTTGGGTTCCCTCTTTACTCTTAAAGCATTCTAAAACCATAAATTAATTAATATAAAAATTTTTCCCGCTACGCGGAAGGGTCAGGTTTGTTTACAGTTAAAGAATTTTATCAGTATATATTATCTTTGTTTTTATAAGTTAATCGTTTTCATGCGCAAAATTTAAAAACATCAGGCAGTAGGAGTAGGGCATTATAGCTTTGGATAGTTTTATTAATTAATACAATTTTGGATACCGGTATGCAATTTTATTGTCTGATTAATTAAAAGATCAAACAAAAGTGTATAGAAATTAGGTTATAAAAACAAAAGTAAAATGTATGTTTACCATTGCCAGGGGACAATTTCGAGCAATTTTTGGGGCATATTTAAAAAAAATTTCGCCTTCGGCGGCTGGGGAGGTTTACACAACCCAGACCCCTGGCCAACATTTGATGTTGGCTGGTGCAGCTACGTGGCACAGTCGCAATGCTTTTTTTCGCTTTTGTTACACAAATTTCTCCTCCCCTCGGCTCGGCTCCTCGCCCGCAAAATAAAATCCTGGCTAAGCCACTGCACCTGCCCCTATGGGCTCACCGGCAGGCTTATTTTCTTTCCCCCAAAACGCTCCTCTCAAAACGAAATTCTCGTTACGTTACTAAAACGGGGGACTATTCCTTTTGATTCCGCTAGCGGCATATATTGCATGCAGCTATCAAAACCCGCCTTAGGGTAAATATTTCCCCGAAAATAAAGCCTGTAACTCACAATTTCTACCTGTTTTTTTTTGTTATTTTTATTGTAAAACGGTCAAAATTGTAGTATTTACTCAAATTTCAGTATTTATTGTAGTATAACGATTTGTAGTTATGTAAATTTTTTTTTTTCAAAAAAGTCAGGGAGAATACTTAAAATTTTCAAGAATTGGTCAGGAAAGTCAGGGAGAGCATTCCGCCTTGAGCGCTGGAAACCCTGTAAATAGGTCCCATTTGAATGGGATCCAATTTAAATAAGTCCTATTTAAATAGGACTTATATATAAATTATATATGGAATCCCATATAAATGGGATTTATTTAATGGGATCCCATTTATACGGGACCAAAAATTAAAAGGCCCCTTTTAAATGGGAGTTTTGTTTTTAAGCAGTTTGTTTTAAATGTCTCATTTTTCCTTTATTATATATTTTTGCTAATATGTATGTGTTCTCGCTTTACAAAACATCATTCATTGTAACCGGAAGGCTTTTATAGTTAGAAAATGTTTGGTTTAGTTTTGAAATTTATTATTTTGATCAATAAATCATTACTGAAAACATAACAAATAATAAAATAATAAGTTTAATGCTTATAGCATCAGCAAAAATGTCTCAAATTATATAAAAAGTTTTTTTTTTTGTGTAAAAATACAGTTACTAAAGACAGTTTTATAGATAAGAAATATTATAAATGAAAAAAATTATGTTATAAGAAAGTTGCGCAAATCTTAATAATTTTATGAAGTCAATTTTAAAACATTTTAATGTGGTAGTTATGAGGGAATACAACTTTTAATATGAAGTCAGGGTTAAAATAAATACTAAAAATAAAAGAAGAAAATTTTGAATTTCAAAATTTATCCAAGTTAGCTTATAATGGTTATAGCATGTTTCACTGAAACCCACAATCAGCAAGTTTTTTTTCTTAAAGTTTTAAGCAAACGTTAAAATTTTGAATTTAAATCACTTATTTGCCCACCAATTTGCAAACGCAAAATCTCTGGGGAACTAAACTTCCAAAAGGCTACGTTGGGCAATTTTGAAATTTCTGCAAGTAGGGTATCTGACTTAATTTCGGCCAGGCCTTAATTTCAGCCACCAATTTAGGGTGTTAGAAAATTGGCTTATTTTTAAAACACAAAAGAACTAGCACAAAAGTAACTGGATGAATGTTGAATAAAGTGTTTTTGCGATAGTTTTTTATTTGTATTATTCAGCATTATCAACATTTTCATACAAAAAGTGATTTTTTTGCTTTGTGTTTAAACTGCATCAAATTTAGAACAAAGCATTATATAAACTTAAAATATCTTCTATTTAAGGCTCAAAATTGTTAATTTTTATGTTTTGATTTTTCTTCAAAATCACTTTGCAGTGCGTTTAACTAACTGCGCATTTTAAGATTCTGTTAATTTCGGCCACCTTAAAATTTAGGTAAAAGAATCAACCGTTTTTCGCTGTTTTCAAATATGATCGTACTACCGTTTTTATAAAAATTTTTTTTGCTCGTTTGACTTTTTTGACGTTTTTCTAAGCCGAAAAAAATTCAACAAAAATATAGGTTATTAAAACTTGTTTCTTTAAAGTTTTCACATAATTATATTAAGTCTTGCTAATAACTATCAAAGTTTGCAAACGGAAAAAAATAAGTTATAAATGTACCAAGAACAAAACCTCAGGATAAATTTGCAACCCTTAAATAAATTTTATTGTTCGTTTTGGCAATAGTTATAGCCAGTTTTTTCAAGGTGCCCAAAGTTAATGGCTCGCGCCTTAATTTCGGCCACTATACAAAAAATTTTAAGTCTCCACTGATCTTTAAGTGCAATAGAAATTTTACAATTTTGCACTGAAATAACAAAAATATAGCTATCGTGTGATTTTTAGACCAAATCTTGGGTCGATTGGAAAAACCAGAAAACTTATCCAAAAAAAATAAAAAAAGTGGTTGAAATTAAGTCAGTTATCCTAAATAAATTTTTTCTAAAAAAACAACTTAGAGATCGAGTTATTACACCACATAATATCAAAAGATAAGCTTAATTGTGTTTTATTTGGATCTGTAAAAATCGCTCTTGGGTAGGATTTCCATATATGCCATGCCATAAATAAACTGTAAAAAAACCTAATTTATTTTTTTTATAAATACTTGAAATAACAAAAAGTTATAACATTTAAACTAAACAACAATACAATATGTATTATCATCATCAATAATTATGAAAACGTGTTCAATTGACTTATGTTTATATTATTTATAAAATTTTATTAGAAATTGGCGTGATTTCCGGTAGTATTTCCTTCTAAAACCATGCTCAATTTTAAGTAAGAAGGTGGTTGTTATACTTGTAAGAGTAAAAGTTTGTGTTTTGGGAAAAAAATTTTTTCCTTGTCCAACTCTCTATCTACTTTATTCAGTTTAGTTATCTTTTCCTGTCTATAAAAGGGTCTTAGAGGGCCTTTTGAGGTGTAAGTAAGAAATTTAGAGCCGTAAACAAAGTTTGTTCATGTATTTAAGCCACAAAATTAACACTATTGGGACCTTAAATTAAAATTTGTTTTGGGTTTCGTTTAGGTTTATTCTTAGATTTCAGTTTTATTAACTACAGACTTTCGATTTTAAGTATTTAAATAGCCATCGGTTTCAAGGAAAACTGGTGCAAAAAACAAACAAATTTTTATATTTAAGGTTTGCAATCCGTCTTTTCCGAGCTGTTTTTAAATCTGTTGACGAATTGTTTGGAAGAAATATATCTGGAGTTCAAGGAAAAACAAAACTAGATGTATATAAAATTAACTGGATTAAAAGGTATTTTTGGGCTTTTTAACTGAAGAATAATATATATTAGTTTTTAGATTATTTAGTAAACCATTTTGTTCAATTTAATAATTTTATATTTTTTTTAATTTTATTTTTTTAATTTTTTAAAGAAATCTAATAAAGCTTTTTAATGTGTTTTACTGTACCCAAACCATATTGTAGATATTGTTTTGAGTTATTACGAGTTTTCTGCTGGAAAATTTGAAAGGAAGAACAAATTCACACACACGACATTGCAAAAACGTTCCGCTTCATTAGAACAACTTCAATCTAGGACACAATACAAAGCATTCTTCACAGATATCAAATCGTATAATAAATTTATGGATTAATTAATTAAAAACCTTAAACATAAAAATAGATTTTTTTAATTAACTCATTTATAGTTTGTAAAAAATTAATTTAGTCTGAAAAAAATAAGTTCGTCTATATTCCAAACAGTAAACTGTCAACATTTACTCAGAAATTCTCTTCACCTTGCTTCCTACGGTTAATGATTACAGGTCTACTTTTTACAAGCAAAATACTCATGCTCATTAATCTCAGTATTAAAAAGATTTTTATGAACGCTCATTATATATATATTGAAGTCAAATTAATATTTTTTTTTAATTTTATTATTTAAATTTACTCAATTCATATATTAACTTTTCCCCTTAACAAAACTCACCATCAGACCTGTGACCCCCCCCCCCCCCCAGTTTTATTGGGAGAGCAATTCCAAAATGGGGGAGCACGGGGGGCAACTTTTCTGAAACGGGGGGCATTAAAATGGGGGAAAGCAGGGGAGAAAGGGAAAGAGAAAAAAGGAAGAAAAAAAGGAGCAAAAACGGCGAAATTTAAGTAAAAATAGGTCTAAAATGTTTTAAAAAACATTGAAATTGGCTAAAAACTGCAAAAAATTTGTGATGATGGCGTCATAATGGATCAAAATAGCGTTATAATTTTTGGGTACTTTTTCGTTATTGGGCGGGAGTGGGAGGGTAATAAAACGGAGGGCAATAAAATGGGGGGGAGCAAATCCTGCAATAAAGGGGGGAGCATTTCCAGAACGTGCACAGGTCTGCACCATATCTAATATCACTATATTATGATGTTAGTCTTAGTATTACTTCTTTAAAAAATCTAAACCGCAACAAAAACAATATAAAATTTAGTTACCCGTTTTCAAGGGGGGATCTGAAATAAAATTTTATAAGAATCCATATGAAATTTTATTGATTAAAAATAACAATTACTAAAGAAAAAAATTTAATTAATTTTTAACCCTTAAAAACAGTCATAAAAAACTCGTGTAATATTATGGTTGAATTATATTTGGCTCACCTCGTAAGTTTCTATGAAAGGCATGAGTGGACCAATTAAAATTATGCGATTGTGACGTTTTATTTAAAAAAAAACAAATAAAAACGCATAATTTGTTTGAATTCCAACCTTTGCTCAAACAATACAAAAAATTATTCAACTTTATCCTTTTTAAAAAACTACAATTTTGTTTGAAATTGAGTAGTTTGATAAATAATTGTTGAACTATGGTATTTAATTTTTAATAATAAACCGTTTTTGCCGAAAATTGTAAGTCAGCTAAGTTTTATTTGTCTATAGAGTATTTTAAAACTAAAGATATCATTTTGTATTTAATTTAGTAAACAATTTGTATTTACTTCTTGATTTTTATTCTTTTTTGGCCTCATTATCATTAAAAAGACAAGACAAGACACAAATAAAAATGCATAAAATATAATGTTTAAAGTAGTGATGTCCCCCGGAGCGTCGAGCCCTGGCGCTTCGTAAGGGAGCTCCGCTTCTAGGAGCTCCGGAGCAACCCCCGGAGCTCCTGAGCTCGCCCTATTTTTTAACTAAATTCATAAATAATTAAAGAGCAATGTAAAGATTATTTTGTCAAAATTTTTTTGTAAATTAAATTTTTTCAAAACTTGTCTTAAAAATGCAAATAGAGTAGCTTTAAATGTAGTTAGGCTTAAATAAGTTTAAAATAGCTCATTTAAGGGGCGGAGCTCCGAAGCTCTGGAGCTCCCTCCGCTGTAAATGGCAGAAGTTCCGGAGCATGGTGTTGGAGGGTATGAACATCATTGTTTCAAGCCACCAATATGTTTTCCTTAAAATACAAATAATATGATAGTTTGGTTTCTAAAATTGCATTAATATTGTTCGAGTTATGACTGTTTTTGTTGACCAAACCTTATTAAACTCTTTTATCATACAGAGACGTTTTACTTACGCAGTCACTTATGCAGTACGCTTTAGGACTAAAAATTAAAACTAAAATAAAGTTTAAAAGTGCGATGCGGAGTCAAATTTTTTGTCTTCGATTTTGATAATTTTTTGTGAAACTCTTACTCCTGCCCCCAATAGCCCACAAAAATTTTTTCAACAAAATATCTCCAGTGGTTCAGGAGTAATGACCCCCAAAAATGGCGTTTTTCGACAATTCTGTACGTGAAAGATTGCTCAATGCTTATAACGATTTTCGTTACAAACTATGCGCTCAAAGAAAGCGGCCACTTTCTACTTTAATTTGATACCTTGATCGTTAAGATTAGTGCAGTATTTTTCGAGATATTGCGTTTCTCGTACAAAAAAAGCTCGATTTTTTTCTTTAAAAATACGAAATGAAGGAAAGAAAGGTTGGGCAAACTTCACAAAATCAGTACCGTCGTTTGGTGTTTTTAGCGAAAAAATCGCGGGTTTTTTGTACGGGAAACGCAATATTTCGACAAATACTGCACCAATCTTAACGATCAATGTATCAAATTAGAGTAGAAAGTAACCGCTTTCTTTGAGTGCATAATTTGTAACCAAAATTGTTATACCCATTGAGCAATTTGTCACATACAGAATTTTCGAAAAATGCCATTTTTGGGGGGTCATAACTCCTGAACCACTGCAGATATTTTGTCGAAAAATTTTTTGTGGGCTATTGGGGGCAGGGGTAAGGTTTTCACAAAAAATTTTCAAAATCGAACACAAAAAGTTTGACTCTGCACCATACCCTTAGGTAATTTTTTTAATAATTTAACGGTGTAGTAGGTTGTGTAAAAAATAAATCCATATTGTAAGTTTGAATGGATTTGTATTCATGTGTGTATTTGTTTAATTTTGTATAAAAAAATTAAATTACATTGAAAAGTTTGGTTTTTTTTAAAAATAGGGTAACTCACTAAAACTCGGCCATCGACTGTTATTTTTGCCGTGCGTAAAGTTATGAAATCAGCTGCGTATGCCTAGATAGTAAAAATAACAATCTATCTATCTATTTAGCCCTACGCTGTTCATTTTATAATTTTGCGCATGGCAAAAGTAACAGCCGGTAGCCGAAATTAAGACTGGCTGATTTAAGTCACACCCTACATTAAAATCATATTAATGACCAAGAATATTGAGTATAAACACATAAGGTTGTAAAATATAAAGATTAAAATCTCTTTCAACACCCAAAACAAAGCAAAGTACTTTGCTCTGACTGTAAAAGTACTAACTCTGCTCTGTAAGACCAAGGTACAACGAATTTACTTAGTCATTATTTTTTTTAAATTACAATGATTTTTAGAGTGGTGAGTTTTTTTAAGATTTTTTGAAAAATTAATAACCTAACCGTTACTCAAAAATTACTCAAGAAAAATTACTCAAGAATAGCCTAACCGTTGCTTGACAGAGTGACTCGTAGTCAATATAAACTACTCTCTGCCTTTAAACGCATATTTCGTCTAATTAAAAAGAGTTGGTTCATAATTTTGTTTAAGATTCTAACCGTCGCAGTATTTTTTCCAGACTCGTGTACGAGCGATTTAAGATGAATCAGAAAAGTTGGATGAGATGCGTAGCCACGATGGACGCCGTGAGTCGGAAAATTCAAATGGACTACAGGAACGGGAGGGATTTCGAATACAACAAACAAGACTTCGCGCTCAGGGTGGCCAAGCAGCAGAAGTTTCAGCGTATCGGAACAAATCGTCACTTTGTTTGACGTGCATTGTCTGCAAAGTAATGGAAAGTTGTATTTCTGAGTAATTTCTAAATTAAAAAAAAGAATCTTATATCTAAAACATTTTTATGTCTAAAATATTGTACCTTGATTTTTTTTTGTTCCTATTTGTTTTCTTGTTGTAGTAATTTTGTGTGTAGAAAAATTCGTGAAAATCTTAATAAAATTTTAAACAGAGCAATGGGAGGCGTTGAACCTGAACCAGGAATCTTCAATTTATCATTCAAAAATTTAAATCTAACACAATTGTCTGTACTTGAAAAGCACTTAAATTTAATATTGTTCAAAAAGAATCACCTCTTCTTGATATTTGTGCTTAAATAGAAAACGCAGTAAATTGTATAGAACGAATTCAAGGAGTATCGAGAAATAATGAGTGTAAAACAAGAATCATGCCGCTAATAAGACGATTCCAAGGGCTGCCTGTAACTTAACACGTGCGGAGAATATTGCATTAAAACAATTGACTCAAGACGAGTCCATTAAAATTTTGCCTTCAGATAAAGGAAACAAAATTCTAGTGCTTGATACAAATTCCTATGCAGAAAAAGCATATACGAGCTTATTCACGATACAACAGTTTATGGAGAAGTTCAATTACCGTCAGCACCCGTCAATTTTATTTGAAAACTTTTTCCAAATTAAATACAAACAGTTCATACTAATTTCTTGTTTAAAAAAAATAAGTTGGGGGTCTTTACGGCTGTATAAAAATATTAAGCTCGCTAAAAAAGTGGACTGACTTCGCAGGGTTTTCCTGCCAAATCAAGCGGACCTGTCTGAATACACCCTACACAAAATTTACGAATACCAGTGTAGTTTCAGCAATAAATTTAAGTATGCTAAAATAAAAACAAAAAATTGACTTGAATTTTTTTATTTATAAAACTATTTTAAGATCAATAAATTTTAAAACAGTTTCAATAAAACCTAAAAATAAAAGTAAGAATATAATATAATCCAAACAAACGTCCAGTTTTACAATAAACGTTTATAGAAAAACTCACTAATGAGTGAATTTAATAGCAATTATTACCGATTTCTACTAACTTTTTGTACGCAGCGATTTTGTAAACGTGTCAGAAAAACGAATTTGGTGTACAAAATATCGCTGTGCGAGAAAATATTTATTGAGTGCACAGAAAGGAGCTTGCGCCGAAAAGTAAAATGTGCATTATTTTTCTTTACATTTAGTTAAAAAATTTACTGTACACATAGCCGAAAATTGTCTTGGGTTATATATTTTTGATATAAACAATGATATTATAAGAACTAAGATTTATTGTATATGTCTCATTAATGGACTTCTATTGTCAAACCCTAATCTTGTAAATAAAATCTACAAAATGGTTTTTAATATGGAGAAGTCTTCAAATTTTTAGAAAAACTACTCTTGATTAAAATAAGCGAATCTTATTAAAATAGAGTTTTAATAAAAAAAATAAATATCCTCCTATTAAAGCGATTACATTAGTTTTTAAATAAAATTTTATATATTTATCACTGTCTAAAATTGTAAAAAGTGCTTTAAAATTTGTATTCTTAGGGGTCCTTACCCCGGTTTGCCCCGGTTGATTTGACAGCTAAATTGCCATGGCCGGGGTAAGGAAAATTGCGTTTGCTAGGGCCGGGGCAGAAAAAAAGTGCCGGGGACCCGGTCGATCCCTAGTTGTAGTCTATGCTATTAGATTTTTTGGCAAGTAAATTTTTTTAATTCAATTCAGTCTGTGAATACAAGATGGGATTTTGGCGTAAAAATTTTATTTACAAAAAAACGTGTGACCGGTTTCGGTTGTCACCCACCGTTCTCCAACACAATAGAATAAAATACAACAAAAGATCGGTAGATTGTTAGTGATTCATAAAATATTATAATAAAAAGAAAAAAATGAAGAAAAAAAACTTTTGAATTTTTAATTGCAAAACAAATTTTGAATTTTTACTAAAGGTAAGCCCAACGTGGCTGCAACAGTTGTTCGTTGGATTAAAAAATGCCCCCCATTAAGTAACCATTCAAATCACGCTAATCTGATGTCACTTTATCAGTCAATTAGATACGATTTATTAGGCAGTATTTGTTTGTAAAGTGACGTCAGATTGCCGTGATTTAAGTGGTTACTTAATTTTAAGCTACTTTCTGTGCACTCAATAAATATTTTCTCGCACAGCGATATTTTGTACAACAAACTCGTTTTTCTGACACGTTTAGAAAATTGTTGCGTACAAAAAATTAGCAGAAATCGGTAATAATTGCTATTAAATTCACTCATTAGTGAGTTTTTCTATAAACGTTTATTGTAAACCTGGACGTTTGTTTGGATTATATTAAATTCTTACTTTTATTTTTAGGTTTTATTGAAACTGTTTTAAAAATTATTGATCTTAAAACAGTTTTATAAATAAAAAAATTCAAGTCGATTTTTTGTTTTTATTTTTAGCATATTTAAATTTATTGCTGAAACTACACTGCTTTCGTAAATTTTGTGTAGGGTGTATTCGGACTGGGTTCGCTTGATTTGGCAGGAAAACCCTGCGAAGTCAGTCCACTTTTTTAGCGAGCTTAATATTTTTATACAGCCCTAAAGACACCAAACTTGAATTTTTTAAACAAGAAATTAGTATGAACTGTTTGTATTTAATTTGGAAAAAAGTTTTCAAATAAAATTTGCTTATCAATTGATACGTGTCGAAAATTGACGATATTAAATACTGAACACAGTCTAAAAAATGTACCACCCGGTCCAGAGTTTTCTTGCCAAAAGTTACGGACCCTGTTCTTATAAATCCGGTCCAAAAGGTTATGAATACCATAGTAAAAATGCTAGGTATTTAAATAGAAATTCCAGTAAAAATTATCTTTGAGCTTTTATTTTAAAAAATTTGCTAATTTAGTTTAAAGTTTTTATATTTATCTTTTTAATAGTAAGCATATATAACCCAAAAATGGTAAAAACCTAATTTTTAAACTAAAAAATTTACTGAAAATTCGGATTTGTGCGACTTTAATACTAAAAACCCGCCATTTTCTTCTATTTCGTAGGCAAAGCACACTGTTGTTTTTTAATTGATTTTTAACGCAATTTTTAACACAGTGTAAGTGTTTTGCAGTGCACATGGGAACTTTTTTCCACTTTTGCGTAAAATGCACTCCACAAATAATCGGCATTGATAGTAAGAAAAATATCTGCGTAAGAAATCAGTGGTACATGCACAGAAAGTCGCGTGCGTTAGAAATGTTGCGTTTTTTCTTGCACAATTTTATTAAAAAATTTAATTTAAAATTGGAAATTTCCTTGGGTCATATGTTTTTGATAAATCTCGAAAAATTACAAAAAGTAGTGCAAAATCACAAAAACAATCTCATTGAAAAAGTTCACGTGACATTGATTTTATGATTTTTGCTAAAAAAATAAGTAAGCTGATTAAAATGACTAAAACTAACAACTTGAAACAAGTTAGAAAGCGAGCATAGTCGCTTGTACTCGCACAAAAATTTAATTATTTTACCTTTTACAAAAATAAAACAATTTTTTAATTTAAAAAAATGGTAATGAAGTTTTAAAAATGTTCTAACAATTTAAAATAAAAAGGTGCGTTTCAAACCGTCCTGTATGTTTAGACCGAAAAATGTTGAATAGAGGCATGTAAGTGAAGTTCTAAAAAAGATGTTCTTCAAAATAATATTTTTTAATACTAGCATATTTTAGATATAGATTTACATTTCTACAATTATCAACATTTTTGATTTATTGTAATATAAAGAAATTTCGCTATTGTCAAATAATTATTTATATGGGCATATAACTTTGAATTTAGTTCCTTTAGCACGTTTTGGTTTTTTAATAGAAACATACTCCCCATATAAAAATGCTTTAACTCCTGCTCTATTTGTAGATCATTTTTTAAAAGTAATAAGAATGGTTAGTGGGATTAAGTATAATATTGCTTTAAACTTGAATATATTTCTAATACTTACGTAAAGTGTATACTACTGTTGCAAAAAGTTACATTTGCTTTTATTTAAACAAATAAAAGTAACGAATTTTTTATTGCTTTTACTTTTATTCGACACTTAACCCTTTGGGATTTTTTCGTCCAAAAACTGCTGCGAATTCGCTAAAGGTATATTGCGTCAAAGCTGCAGTGTGTTAAACTCTTTGGCTCTCGACGATGGTTGACGAAGTTTAACATGGAACAGCAGTGGCGTGGAATACCTTTAGCGAATTTCCAGCGGAATGAATACCAAAGGGTTAAATTTCACTTACTTTTACTTTTACTTTTACTCTTATTTGTATTTTTTCCTACAAATACTTAAATTAATTTAGATAAAATTTAAGTAATTTCAACAAGAGCAAATTTCCTATGGGCTTGTTGTAAAATGAATCTCAGAAGAAATTTTTTAAGCCACTAGCACACTAAACACTATTTACTTAGACTACAAAACTTATTAAAATGAAATTTTATGCATAAAAATAGCAAAACACTTTGGAACGGAGCTTTAAAAATTGATATTTTGCTCCGTTGCACAATTACTTTTATTATAATTTTATTCTTGTTTTCACTTAAAAAATAGGTCTTACTTTTACTTTACTTAAATAAAATTTCGACCGTTACTTTTATTTTTACTTTACTTAAATTAAAATATTACAAATTACTTTTACTTTTACTTTACTTAAATTAATTTTTTTAAACACGGTGAAGATTTTTTTACCAGATAAAAAGTGAACATGTTAAATTACTTTTTTTTTTCTGAAATTAACGAAAATCATTAGTTTTTACAACAGTAGTGTATACTAAATAAAATAAGAATTTAAAGTTTAAAAAAATCGAAATACTAAAATTTTTTTTTGTTCTGCTTAAAAAAATTTTTAAGTATTTCTACATACACAAGTGCTTAAATTTTAAAATATGACTATTAATTACCTAACAAATAATTTACAAAAAAAAATTTAAATTTTCGAAAAAAAAAAGACCATAATTACAAATTCTGCTAAATTTTTAGCTTGCCCCGGCCCCGGACCTGGCAAATCAAAATTTCGCAACCCCGGCCCCGTCCCCGGCCTCGGCATCAGCCATAATTTTGCCCCGGTCGATCCCTAGGCAGGAGGCAGGTAAAAACCGTTTTTTCCAATTCAGGCACCCCGTTCTTACCGGGTTATTGGGATAGAATTTTTTTTATTAATTTTTAGGTTTCGATTAGGCTTAGAAAAAGTAATGTTTTTTGTTTTGAAGTTTAGTGTTTAACTTCCAACATAAAACAGTTTTAATGTTTATTATTACAAAAGTTAATTTAAAAGTCCAAATTGTGAGCCCTAAGCTTAAGCCTAAACCCAAAATTCAAATAAAAAATTTGTAATTAAACAAATCCAAACAAAATTTTAAATTGTGTGCTTACATTAGAACAATAAATTGCAAGTTTACTTCGTTCTCCTGATGAATTAATAATATTTTGTTTTAAATTTACTATTATTTGTATTTAAATTTTAATTTAATGCTTTTTCGAGTGTAATACAATCAAAAATAGTTAGTTTTCAAGAAATTTACACGCAAAAATCCAAATTGCATTAGAAAAACATTCAAGTTTTTTTAAATTTACCCGAGTTTTGCTTATTTCCGCCTAACCAGCACATCAATATATAATTTGCAAAAATTTGAGGCGGAGTCGGAGTCGGTGTAATTTAGTGTTTGCCTATTTAGTTTGTATGTTTTGGAAGAAAACAATGCGCTGTCTCCGCTTGTAGGCTAGACTGCAATGGTCACACGGTAAAACTTAGGCCGCCTTCCCTACGAAAAGTCACTATGCATACAAGTAATAGTGTGCCAATTACCTCACCAGCGTGGCAGTGACGGTTTTGATAACCAAATCAACAACGACCTCCACGGTGGCGCAATCCCCAAAGCGAAATTTGAGTAAAAATAAGATTAATCCAAAACCCGTTACTTTTATTAGTTTAAGTAAAAGTAACTTTTTACAACACTAGTGCCTGTTTTCATTATTATTGTTTTATTATTGTAGTTAATTTTCCTTTTTTTGAGAAAATTGAGTTATTAATTTTATTTAATGATAACTGCTTATTTCATGGTGGGACCCCGGCTCCACTGATTATATGCCATGGATGCAGATAAATTTTAGAAATTAACAATAAAGTATAAGGTAACAATACGAATAATGCGTTGCGTACGCAAACTGTATTAGATCCGCTAAACTGTCAAACTGGTAAGTTTTGCATATGCAATTTTTATACAATTTGTATACTATACTATATTTACTTTTAAGCTTTGCTCTTGTCGGATTAATCAAATAAACGCGCACAAAAGTTAATGATTAGCTGTAAAATAAAAAAAAATCAATTTACAAAGTTTATTAGTTTAATTCACCTACTTCTTGACGAATAATTTTTCGTAACAGATAATTTATAAAATTAACCGCCTGCGTTATGCAACAATAACCAAATGAAGACTTCAGCGAAAATATTTATCATGAGTGGCGCGGGAGCGCCACCGAGCGATTTAGCCCCGCGACGCCGCATAAACCATGGGTAAATTTTGAAATTTAGAAGCTTATTATTATTATTACTATTATTCCAACGCTCAATTCTTAAAATCGATATTCCTTCTTCGTTACTGATTGATCAAAAATAAACATGGGCTCATTAAAAGAAGATAGAATTACGCAACTTTCTTGTGAAGCTTTTTTTCATTTAGGTCCTTGTTGCCGATTTATTGATCAAAATAAAAAATTGAACAAATAGGCAAATAAAAACTCTCGACCGCACAATAACAGCTTTTTGGCAACAATAATGATTGTACAGAGCACACAACCGACAGCCCCTGGTATAAACTGCACCATAACAGTAGAAGACTGTCATCCGTTTCTAATTGGTCGCAGAAACCGCACCAGTTCCCAGAGCCATCTATTTCAACCGCGCGGTAAACATCCAAAACAACAAAGTACTTTTTTTAATTTTTGCATTACTGATAAAAAAATTAATTTAGTTTTATTAAAAAAAACACACAAATAGTTGCAATCATTGGTGGCCCGGAAATGCCACGCGGTGGTTTAGCCCCACAGCACCGCGAATTAGAGAATGTTGCGAAAATTTGGTATATTATGTTCATCTTCTGCTACTTATATCTATTATTGTAACGCTCATACATTAAAATCGATATTTCTTCATCGTTTACGCGGCGATTTAGTCTGGCGGCACCGCGCCAACTATAATCAGAGAGGACGTGGATAAAATTTGTAATTTATGTTCTCCTTTTTCTTCTGATTTTTTTATTTAAAAAATAATTGCAATCATCGAAGGCGCAGGAGCGCCCACTGCTATTTAGCCTCACGGCGCCGGGCCAATTGTACTGTGGCATCAGATAATTTTTGTAATTCATTTTCATCTTCGTCTTTTTTTGTTACTTTTATTTCAATAAAATATAATTCCAATTATTGGTGGCGGCGCCACATTGCAATTTAGCCCACGGAACCGCGCCAACTAAATTTAGTAAACGTGGATGATAAATTTTGTAATTTATGTTCATCCACTCACGATAGTCAAAACTCTCCCATTTAAAGGAAAATTATTCAGTGTTAAAGACCTTCACAGAGTTATGACCTTATAGAATCATTTTTAACTAAGTAGGGCTTGGGAAAAAATGGAGATCTTTCATTTATTGGAGATTCTATTTTTTCCGAAGCGCTAATTGGTTAAAAGTGATTCTAACAGCACCTCCCACAACCATTCCCACAGAACAAACCATATATAACGGAATCACGAATACTATATGAGATTTTGAGGATTTA
>JASAMX010001849.1:0-10149 GCA_030248175.1 Microlaimidae sp. YZB2_3 | reverse complement strand
ATAAATATAAACATGTTTTTAATTACATTCCCGTTGAACTTTGTTTTCTTATGAAAGCATGAGTCAAAACAAATGATTTGAATTATATTACATCTATTTCAGCTTTATTTTTGAAACTTGGCGTTTGATTCAAAAAGCAACCGTATTCATAAATATATTACAAAGAAAACTATTGCAAAATGTTTACACGTAAGTAGGTAGATCAAAAAAAAATCGTATTTGTTATTCTTGCGCAATAGTAATATTAGACGTGTTTTAATCGAACAGTTGAGAGATACTTAACTTATTCTTTAAAATATTTATTCAAACTCCCGTGTTTGATCTTAATACTTTGTTCATTTCCTTATTAACGATCTGTTTAAACGACTGATCTCTGTATTATGAAAAATATTTTGACTTGTTTCGAACTTTGACATCATATCCAGAGATTAAAAAATTCAACACTTAATATGACATAAAATAAGCTACTACCAATCCTTACTTTATTAATATTTTCGGACTGTGGCAATCAAAACTATTATTGATTTTTTAGTTTTTTCAAAACATTTATATATCGGTACTAAAACTACAGACGTTTTGCAAATAACCACACTCTTAATAAAATGTTTGTGTAGATACATCTTTCAACATTTTTTGACGACGCCAATAAAATCTCACAATAAAATTTACAAAACAAAATTTCGTAGCTGTTAATCAGAAGATCTGAAAAAATTATTACTTCTTAATTTCTATTAATTCCTTTTTTTATTTAATTAGCAGATTTTTATATAAAATTTACTTTTAAGATTCCATTTATTCATAAATATACACAAAAATGCCGCCTCTTTGTTCAGTTTACTCACAAGTTTTTATATGCGGCTGTTGTTTTTTAAGTCTATTCTAATTTATTACGTTACAGCTTGAAAATGTATTATATTTCAGATTAAATATTGTAATATTATTAATTTTTTTAAATGAACTTATTATATTTTTTACCAAAATAAAAACTTTAAAAGTTGAAATGGATAACTTTTCTATGAAACCGAAATGGGACCAATCGCTACCGTCCACACAGACTTTAACTCCATAGTTTGAAGTTGTTAGGTTTTCTGCTGGGAAGTTAGTTTTTTGCAGCACGCTATGCCATAAAAAGTGTGAATATCTTCATTTTTATTAACAAAACAAATTTGAGGACGAATTGAGGTAAGAAATTTTGATTTTTAAGTCTGTTGGTGCCTTACACTTATTTGTTTAAAAAAAATCTTGTAGTGTTGTTCTGAATTTTTTCACTTAAAACTTCTGAAATTCTATTTAATTTTGGAAATTTAAAAATTTTTCAGTGAAGTAACCATAGGGAGGCGGGGGTCGATCATTTATTTCTTAACTTAAAAATGATTCGACAGAAGGGGACGTCCGTTCCCGCCACCTCGTCGAAATTATCTACATTTCTAGAAATCAAATAATTTTGGTTTTTTATACTGTTATACTGTACTGTTTATTAGTTCCTCACAGTATTATAACTTCTTGGTTACGTAAATTTAAATTACCAATGTTGCGGAACTTGTTTTTAAAATGATAATTTTATTTTGCGGATGAGCTGCTTTTGGTCTCTCAATACTTTTACTTGCTTTTTATTATTAATATTTTATTAACGTTATATGAAGTCTGAGTAAAAAAATTTTGTGTAAAAATCTTTTGTGAACCTAAAGCAGGAAAACAACATCAAACGCACGCAAAATAAAATCTACAAAAAATCCACCAACTTCGACAGCAAAAATAATTACGCGTCGGCTGCATTTTTCAGCCAAAGAATCGAAAATTCGTATTTTTATCTATTGGCGTTTTCTGGAAAATCGACAGAAAATTTAATTGTCAACTGGTCAAATTTTATTGATGCGTCTTAAATATAAATATCTGCCCTGCTATGGTAATGTGTGGTCAAATTTGTGTGTGTGATTTCTGCCAGAATTAATAATTTTTTAAAACAATTTTCGGGAATGAAAATAATAGCAGGGTTGAGCAAACCTAAAACATTGATGTCAAAGTTCGAAAAAGTCAAAACACTTTTAATTACACGGATTGAGTTACTTCTTACGTGATAAAAAATGTAGTTCAAAATATAAGATCAAGTCGCGAATTAAAAAGTATTAAAGACCAATTGATCTTTAAAACATTTTCACATAGAAGAACAATGGTCTCAATATTTTAAGTATATGAGACATCAGTTAAAATCATTTATATCAAATCTACAGTGTATGTGCTTTAACATGTAATTAAAAATCTTTTCGTAGAGCTAATTCAGTTACATTTAAGTAAAAATTTTAAAGTAAGGCGATCTTACTAAATTGAATCATTTTAAATAATAGACGAATTTAATGAAACTTACACAAAAACTAAGACAAAAACATATGTTTAAAATTCTACAATTCCAACCAGTAAATGGCCATTTTTCCTAAATAATGGAGTGTGTAGGTGAACGGTATATTTTTAATCGTCTGTTGTATTTTTTATACTTAGTATAGGGTTTTCTTTTGGTTCATCAAATAGTGGGTATCAAATAACATTAAATTCTCGCAATTAAAATCCAATATTTAGTTTGGAAACGATTTAAATACAGATTTTTAGTATTTTCAAAGGTATAAACAAAGTTTGTTACTAACTTTAGTTTTACAGTGCCGCGCAAAGGTAGCTTCCCATTGGAACGCGTCTCGCGGCCTGAAGATCAAGAGAGGACTCAGGTGGATCCCGCGTCCTGACCCGCGTTCCACGAGTGGCGCGGGTTTTCCGAATTCTTGGGACGCGGCTCAGGCCGCGTTCCATGGACCGCGACCCGCGTTCCAGCAACCCGCGGGACGCAGGCTGCAGGACGCAGGACGCGTTCCAGCAACCCGCGGGACGCAGGCCGCAGGACGCAGGACGCGTTCCAGCAACCCGCGGGACGCAGGACGCGTTCCACAGACTTTAACCGGTGGTAAGCGGCATGATTAAAGATTTAAGCTCCGTGGGAAAGACCTTTTGGAGCTGAGCCATAAACCGCGGGCCGCGGTAGGACGCGTTCCAGAACCCGCAGACGGGCTCCAAGACCCGCCAAGCTAACAGAATAAAAAAATGCTCCAAAAGAAAATAACGCTTTCTTTCTTCTTTTTTTTGAAAAATCAGAGGCATATTTACGTTTAAAGTATATGTTTGAATATGCCAAACTATTTAAGCGTATATATAAAGCATAGTACTATATATAATGTATTATAATAGTACTATATATAGCATATATATAATGCATATTATATAAGTTATTTTTTTAATAAAAATAATGTCTAAACAACATTGCAATTTTTACTTGTTTAGTAGAACTAATATAGGAATGAAATTGTTATTCAATTGTATTTTATTGTACCCGTGACTAATTAATAAAAAACACAATGTAATATTCCACAAAAATATAAATAAAAACAAAATGTTCGTAATCAGCACATTTTTTTATAATAAATCTGTTGTTTAAAACATGGTAGCACCGCCTTGCAATTTAACAATGTGAAGTACGACCTTGTGTACATGGTGAATATATTATTTTCGACAATGTTTTTAAGATTTGAGTATTTCAGAAAGCTTTAATGCCGTCATATAATTCTTGTTTATTTCTAGGTTTGGCTTCACCACGAAGGTATTCTTTAAAGATAAAATAAATTTAAAAATACTGTTTAATTGTTTAAAAATTCTAATGACTGCAATAACTGCTTCCCGATTTTAATAGCAAAAATTTTAATTTTTTTCATTTCAATTATAGGCAAAGTAAACCTAGCTGATCTCGATGATTTACAGAATTGAATAGACTATTTAACAATAAAAAATATATAATTTTTGACAATAACAGTTTAATATTGCAGATTACAATACCTAAATTTAAAAATTATTTATCTATCTATTAACTACTTAATTTGTAACAAAAATCTGGATTTTTGTAAAAAGGCGGAAATTAAAAAAACTTCCGCATTATAAATCCCTTAAAAAACAATTCATAACCGCACATTTTATTTGATCCTCTCGTGTCCCCATTAGAGATGTTCCTACCCTTCAAAATCATGCTCCGGAGCTCCGGCCATTTAAAGCGAAGGGAGCTCCGGAGCTCCGCCCCTTAAATGAGCAATTTAAAGTTTTTTTAAGCTTGAAATACATTTTAAACGACTCTAGTGTGTTTGTAGGACTATTTACATTGTTTTACATAAGTTTTAAAAAAAATAATTTTAAAAAAATTTTGACAAAATAATTAAAGGAACTTTAAAAGGAACATAATTACCTAAAACAAATAATTAGGCAGTAAAAACAGTAAAAAATTGATTTTTTTGAAAAAATAACCAAAATTATAAATTCTGCTAATTTTATCGCCTGCCCTGGCCCCGGCCTCGGCCGGGCCAAATTTTCTACCCCGGCCCCGGCCCCGGCATCAGCAAAAATTCTGCCCCGGTCGATCCTTAAGTAGGAGTACTCAAACGTAGAACATGAGCTTAGATTAAAGCTTTCTGAGGCGCAATAATAATAACGAGAATATAAACAGAGTGTAAATTTAGGTATTTGTTTATTCACAATCAACCTGGTTTTTATGTGTATTTTTTGGACATTACAATAATTTTTTTATGTATATTTAACAAATATAGCAAAAAAAAAACAATACAGTTTGTGTCTTCATGTTTAAAAAAAATATCACCATTTTTGTATTTTTATTTCTAAACTATTTTTGACCTCTAAAATAAAAAAAAATATTCATGCTCTCTTTTGATAAAAGTTACAGTGAAAATAAATTCTGTTAAAGTTTTACGATTATATGAAAATCCTATTTATTTTTATTTAGTTATAATTATTGCAATACGGTCAGTTTTTTATTAAAAAATCAGTTTTTATTTTATGATTGGGCTTGCTGCACTGTCTTATGGTATTATGGTAACTGGTTTAATGACAACTGTACAATAAATTAAGTATATTCTTTCTTTACTTAGTATTAAAAAGTAAAAAAATGCAATCTTGTTTGGACATTATTTTTATTAAAAAATAACCATATATCATATGCATCATGTTAAGTACTATGCTTTATATATACGTTTAAATAGTTTGACACATTCAAACATATCCTTTAAACGTAAATGTGCCTTTGATTTTTTTAAGAAAACAGAAAGGAAATCATGCGTTATTTTCTTTGGAGTATTTTTTATTTTGTCTGTTTGGCGGGTTTTGAAGCCCGTCTGCGGGTTCTGGAACGCGTCCTACCACGGCCCGCGGTTTATGGCTCAGCTCCAAAAGATCTTTCCCACGGAGCTTAAATCTTTAATCATGCCGCTTACCGCCGGTTGAAGTCTGTGGAACGCGTCCCGCGTCCCGCGGGTTGCTGGAACGCGTCCTGCGTCATGCGGCCTGCGTCCCGCGGGTTGCTGGAACACGGGTCGCGTTCCATGGAACGCGGGCTGAGCCGTGTCCCAAGAATTTGAAAAACCCGCGAGACTCCTGGAACGCGGGTCAGGACGCGGGCTCCACCTGCGTCCTCTCTTGATCTTCAGGCCGCGGGACGCGTTCCAATGGGAAGCTACCTTTGCGCGGCACTGTAATTAGGAATAATTGCAACTTAAACTTCACAACTAAAACTTAGGTTTTTTACCATATTGATAAACATTCGACTCTTTTTTGGTTACTAAGCGTTAAAATATATCCTAATTTATTGTTGTTATTGATTTCCGTGCAACGCTTTGATATAAATTTAACCCTCGGTCAAAATTCACTTTCCCGGGGTAAAATTTAGCCCTTTTGAGAGGGGGTCAAACTTATCCCCTGGGGGGTCCAATTTAGCTCCCCGGGAGTTAAATTTCTGTCAAAGCGATGCACAAATAGGGATAACATTTAATACACAGTGATACTGACATATGAGGCATTTAAAACTAAAACTTGGTCTTTCACCAACGTAAAACATTAATCAATGCAGGTGTAGCTTTTTATCCTTCTATACAACATGTTTTCTATAATAAAAATCAGTCAAATAACAAAGAAAAATGATAATGTTGTGATTTTGCAAACATTATTGTGCTTAAAATTAACTTATTATATTGAAATAAATAGATATATTTTGCTTAAAAAAGTTTTGAATGCCTGTTTGGGCCTTTCAGACTAATCGTTTCCGAGCAGAGCTTATGAAATAAAGTTTGACAACGGTGGTTTGAAAATAAGTAAATGAAAGTTGAATGTTGCTACTGTAGAACTTTAATATATATAATTTAACATTTGATCACAAATATTCCACTTTTTTTGGGAGCAGCAGACCCAGAAGTTTTTTTTCATCCCATCGTTCACGACTGAAATGCTCCCGTAACGCTTTCCAGCGAAGTTGACACTCTTCCCATTCCACATTAAGTTCTCCTCCGATTCGCAGCCAAGTATTTCGCCGAATATCATTGTCAAGAAAGTCCGCATTTGATTTATCGTATAAATTGGGACAGTTTCTAACCAGATTTATTAATTTTTTGTCGTCAATTGGATATTCTGAAAACTTGTAGCGAGTCAGTTAACTGTTATATATTTGACAACGCCGCACGTTAAAAAAATTTAATAAAAATAACCCAGAAAGTTCAATTCAGCAGACGCAGTTGTAAATTTGCGCAGTTTTTTTTGTTCGCTTACGTCAAATTGACGTAAAGATAGAGCAAAGTTCTATCTCCCTTACGTCTTAAGTGAGACATCTTACGTCTTAAGTAAGGTAGTGTGAACTGATCAACTTCTTACGTTACTTAATGTATTAACTATTTTAACTATTTTAAATTCTTCGCTCATCGCGCAATAAGCGAGCATTTTAAAATGATTGAAGCTGTACGGAAGCGATATGCTAATTTTATTTACACAAACACTGTATTACGTACCACCTAGCTACAACATAAATACGTAAAATTAACTGCAATGAAATTTACACACCCCAATGGTCAGGCGAAGAATCCACCAGGCGACGTGGCCACAATGGTCAGGTGACGAAGATACCAACACCGTGGTAAAGGCAATTACGCGAACGGGTTAAATTAATATTAAGCGAATAGCTCCCCATAAGACTACCAAAGTTGACTTCAATACATTTTAACCTTTTGGGAATTTTAAGTCTAAAAACTGCTGCATATCCGCAGAAGACTTTGCACGTCAGTGCTGCAGTGTGTTAAACTCAGCGTCGAAAACCGGGTGGACGCGAAGGTTAACACAGTGCAGCACTGACGCGCAATACTTTTTGCTGATTTGCAGCGGAAAGAATTTCAAAGGGTTAATGAATAAACTTGTACAATTTCATTAAAGGCGAGTATAGTGCTTTGACATATTTTCTAGCTGGTCTTCAGCGCAAGCATTAATTTTGAATAATTTTAAAATGCTGATAGTACGGATGGAATAATCCATTTTTAATTTCAATTATAAACTTCTTTTAAGTATTGCGGTAAAAAAATCGTATCTAGTCCTATAACTATAGTTTATCTTAAGTTTTCAGTCTGAAGTTTCCACAGAATTGGAATAGGATTCCTGAAAAGTTGCTTTTCGCACTACAACTTCTGGTGGTTGCGACTGGCTGCGCTAAAATCAAATACACAATAAATTTTACATAAAACAGTTAGTTTTTAAAATTTTTAATTAAAAGCAATAAAAATGTATTGTATTTATTTATTTAGTTGTTGTTATTACTATCAGTTAATAGTAGGGTAACTGACTTAATTTCGGCCACCTTTTTTTATTTTTTTGAATAAGTTTTTTCTGGCTTTTTTAATCAAGCCAAAATTTGGCCTAAAAATCAAACAATAGCTATATTTGTTATTCCAGTGCAAAATTTGAATATTTTTGTTACACTTAAAAATCAGTGAAGGTTTAAACTTTTTTTTTAAAGTGGCCGAAATTAAGGCGCGTGCCATTTATTTCGGCCACCTACAAAAAACTGGCCATAACTATTGCTTAAACGAACAATAAAAATTTCTGAAGGTTGCAAAATTATCCTTGGGTATTGTTCTTGGTACATATAACTTAATTTTTCCCGTTTGCGAACTTTAATACTTATTAGCAAGACTTTAAATAATTATGTCAAAACCTTAAAAAAACAAGTTTTCATAACTTGTATTTTTGTTCAATTTTTATTTTTGGCATAAAAAACGTCAAAAAAAGTCAAACGAGCAAAAAAATGCTTTATAAATACGGTAGTTCGATGATATTTAAAAACAGTAAAAAA
This sequence comes from Microlaimidae sp. YZB2_3, assembly GCA_030248175.1. Classification (NCBI taxonomy): domain Eukaryota; kingdom Metazoa; phylum Nematoda; class Chromadorea; order Desmodorida; family Microlaimidae; species Microlaimidae sp. YZB2_3. Next base: position 1,946 of record JASAMX010001849.1, on the reverse strand, counting down.
CGGAAGGTTATTTCACCTAAATTTTAAGGTGGCCGAAATTAACGGAATCTTAAAATGCGCAGTTAGTTAAACGCCTTGCAAAATGATTTTGAAGAAAATATCAAAACATGAAAATTAACAACTTTGAGCCTTAAATAGAAGATATTTTAAGGTTATATATTGCTTCGTTCTAAATTTGATGCAGTTTAAACACAAAGCAAAAATTAGGAAAATCACAAAAAATTCACTTTTTGTATGAAAATGTTGATAATGTAGAATAACAATCATAAAAAACTTTTGCAAAAACACTTTATTCAACATTAATCCACTTACTTTTGTGCTAGTTCTTTTGTGTTTTAAAAATAAGCCAATTTTCTAACACCCTAAATTGGTGGCCGAAATTAAGGCGTGGCCGAAATTAAGTCAGTTACCCTACCTTGTGTAAAATATTGATCAGTATTTTATAATTAAGGATCTATCTTTGCATGTTTTTTTGCGTTGGTTGATAAAGCGACGATAATAAAGCAATTGAACAATAATAGGATAATAACACATATTAAAACGGAAAAAATATGTTGTTAAAAATCTTGATTTTTTGTGTGGCCTTTTTTTAGCTCAAAAACTATTTTGTTAATTAAAATTTGCGCAATGTCATGTGTGTCTAAACTTTAGCAACTTCAATATCTTGTCATGCGTGTCTAAAAACTTCCATTTTTCCCTTTTCAAGCGCTCCTAGGCTGGAATTAATTCTTCCAGTCTGAGTTTCGACTGATGGATCATGAACATCTTCTTTTCAATACCTATGTCAAATAAAAATGTGGTAAACGATTATTTATTATTTTAATATTGTTTTCTGTGGGTTTGTATTTCTATCAACAAAGATCACGCACGTCATAGCTTAGGTAGGATTCAGCTCATTTTTAAATATTTATTGCCAACGTAACACATCACTTTTATAAACACTACTTTTATTTTTGTTTTTGGTATCTTTTACTTGAAAACGATTTTCCTTCCAAGGATGATGATATTTTGAAATTTGCCGTCCCAAAAACTCTTGTTTTTCCCAGTCCTTTAGCTGTTGTTTACGATTATAGACGGACTGAACACTTAGAATTCTATTTACTATCCTTTCGTTTTCTTGTACTGTTTCCACCGCATCTTTAACACGTTGTTGATGTGTTATGCTAAAAACTTTATTTTAGAGTATTTATTTTAAAATTTTATACTCTTTACAAATGGAAAATTTTAAAAAATAATTGATTATAGGCACCTTGCACTGGAACTCGGTTTATACATGAAGTATGCAATATACATAAGCGTCACCATAATGGATAATTATTGTATCTCCTACTTATCTTTCGTAGTATGCAGATCAACCGATCGAAAGTTCGCGCCCTTTCGGTCCGTTAATCTGCATACTACGAAAGATAAGTAGGAGATACGGTAATTATCCATTATGTTAGCGCTTATGTATATTGCATACTTTATGTATAAACCGAGTTCCAGTGCAAGATGCCTATATTTTGATAAAAACAAATTAGAATTGGAAAAAAGTGACGGAATTTTCGGCTTTATGATGTACTTTATTCAGCGAAGTGGCAAAAAATATATTTACCCTGTTATAAATAGAATAATGTTATTTTTTATTTCTATAGCGCGAAAACTATTGCTGTGAGACCGAATTTTTCACAAAAATGATGTACATTACAAAAAAGAACTTAAAGTAATTATTTCTATTTCGATAAAAGAATATATATGGTATCCTATAAGTGAGACAGCTTCCGTTGTGTTGTTGTTTCAGAAACATGACAATTAATAAAAACAAATTTTAATGCAAACTTTCTGTATTAATAAGATTAACGCTAGAAATTACAGTTTAAAGTTTTCTTTTTCAGGTATTTTTTAAGCAAAAAGATAAAAATAACTGCTTATTTAACAATTTTGGAGTTGGGTTTTATTTCTGAAAA
>JASAMX010001848.1:0-26599 GCA_030248175.1 Microlaimidae sp. YZB2_3 | reverse complement strand
TTTAAAGGTGCGGTGCGGAGTCAAACTTTTTCTCCTCGATTTTAATTTTTATTTTGTGAAAACCTTACCCCTGCCCCCAATAAACCTTTAAAATTTTTTTATCAAAATATTTCCAGTGGTTTAGGAGATATGACCCTCCAAAAATGGCGTTTGTTGACAATTCTGTACGGGAAGGATTGTTCCATGATATAACGATATAAATTACAAATTATACACTCAAAACAAGCGGCTACTTTCTATTTTAATTTGATACCTTGATTGTTAAAATTGGTGCAGTATTTGTCGAGATATTGCGTTTCCCGTAAAAATCACCTTCGATTTTTTTCGCTAAAAATACGAAGTGATGGCAAAAATGTTGGGCAAGCTTTATCAAATCACTGCTGTCGTTTGGTTTTTAGCAAAAAATCGAGGGTTTTTTGTACGGGAAACGCAATATCTCGACAAATACTGCACAAATCCTTTAACTAAGACCTCGGAACGGGTAAAAACTGCGCGCAGTGAACACTCTAGCGGTAAAGGTTGCCAACATCGTTATCAATGTTGGACGAAGAGTCTCAACCATTGGGTGGGGGTGAAATTTTTTCGCCCCTCCTGGCTTGTCTCAGCGCCTGCCCTTTGTATAATCTGCATAGGGGAGATAAGTTTCAGGTAACGCAACAACAACAACAAATACTGTACCAATTTTAACAATCAAGGTATCCAATTAAAGTAGAAAGTAGCTGCTTTTTTGAGTGTATAATTTGTAACTTAAATCGTTATACCCATTAAACAATCTTTCACGTACAGAATTGTCGAAAAACGCCATTTTAGGGGGATCATAACTCCTGAACCACTGGAGATATTTTGTTGAAAAAATTTTTGTGGACTATTGGGGGCAGGGGTAAGGTTTTCACAAAAAATTACCAAAATCTAAGACAAAAAGTTAGACTCCGCTACGCACCTTTAAGACATAAAACGCTTTAACTAGGTAGATGCTGTGACGATAACTCGCCATGATCAATTTATACGACTAGCACACATTATTATATAATTTCAACATAATTATCATTTAAGTCTGATAGCCCAGGACTTTGTAGTTTTCTTTTTTTCATATACAAATATCAATCGCACAGCGGAATGAAGTGCAAAATTTTTTTTACGTACTACTAAGACCTTTAATTTCTAATTTTTTTAACGAAAGTGCGGTCTAGGGCGGTCTTTCCTACATATTATTGCTAAAGTGCTCTTTATTGTGTTTTATTTTTTAACATATTACTACTACCAGACCTGAGCACTTCGTCCCGGGGTTTTATTGGGGAAGCAATTCTAAAACGGAAGGGGGCACCGGGGAGGGAACTTTTTTGAAACGGGGGGGGAATAAAGGGGACAAGCAGGTGAGAAAGAAAAAAAAGAGAAGGAGAAAAAAATAAAAGAAAAAGGGAAAACAGGGATAACAAAAAGCGAAATTAAGGTAAAAATTGGTCTAAAATTGCTTAAAATACATTGAAATAGGCTAAAAACGGCAAAAATTTCGCAACGATGGCGTTATAATTCTAGGTACTTTTTCATTTTTGAGCGGGAGGGGGCAATAAAACCGGGGGGGGGCAAATACTCCAATAAAGCGGGGAGGGGAATTTGCACAAGTCTGCTACTACCACATTTTAAAATTTAGACCATATAGGAAAAACGAAAAAACTCCAGCTAGCACAAATATTTTCGATCCGCAAAACAAATCTTACAATGTGTTTGCGGCATAAATATCCGAATTTGACAAAGGCACGGAGTTGTTTTCGTATTTGGTTTTCAGAGCCCGAACCGGGGTTGAGTTTCCGATCTGACCGGAGAAGACGGGGATCCCTTTGCCTCCTCCTACAGTCTGATCCTTCTGTTTTTGAAGTTCTTCCCGGGCGTGTCGAGCCATTTCTCGAATTCTCGCTTCCGCCTCGTGCGACTTTCGTTCTAAAACATTTTAAATTCTTGTATTTATTTTATTGTTTGATTAATGAGCTAAAATCACCCCAAAAATCGTAGACAAATTAATGCGGCCGTCAGAGAAACGTAGAGGGCGTAGGTGAGCACGTTCCCGGAAGCTAGGAGAGGGGTAGGTACCCGGAGGTAAACTGCATTTAAAATTCTAGAAGGGGGTCCGGTCTTCCCCTTGTTTTTAGGGGGTCGACCGGTGTCCGGAGCCAAATAGCTTTAAACCATAATAACTGTTATAATTTTTTTTATAGGATAATACTACAATTTATTTATTAAAAACCAATATTTTGGTATAAAGAGGGTGTAAAACATGAAGTTGTGTTGAAAATTTCCGTTTATGGAAAAAAAATTAGTAGAAAAACTTACTTAAAAGGGGAGGGAGGACAGGGTGCGGTCTACCCTCCCCCCCCTTATCCTCCAAATTTTGGGACCCCTCTAGATGAAAATCTAGAGGCCCTCTCTCCAAATTTTTGAATTAAATTCAATTTGAATTTGAACCCCCTCCCTCCACCCTCGGTAAATTTAAGGCACTTTTTTATACTAAATTTTCTTCCAAAAACGTGAATTTTTAACACAACCTATTCATGCTTTACACTCGTTGTATAACCAGAACCCATTTTATACCTTGGGACGGGGACCCCCTCCTAGAATTCAAAATGCGATTTACGTCGGGTAATTAACTACCTCTCTCCTAGCTTCCCTGCCGGGACCATGCTCCCCTATGAAGAGGGGTGGCGCGTGGCGGTGGACACCCCCACTCCCCTCCCCCACCTCTCACCTAAGTGGGGGATCGCCATCAGTAATATCTCGAGAAAACACGACTCTGACACAGAGAAGGGTCGAGAAGGGTCCACTCCGCATACCCTAATTTTTTTGACGAGTCGTCAACTTCAGGTGAGCAAGTTAATATACCGGGTAGCTGACTTAATTTCGGCCACCTTTTTTTAATGGATAATTTTTTAGCTCTTCTAATAAAGCCAGGATTTGGTCTAAAAATCAAACGACAGCTATTTTTGTTATTCCAATGCAAAATATAAAAATTTCCGTTACACTTAAAAATCAGTGGAGGTTTAAACTTTTTTTTTTAAAAGTGGCCGAAGTTAAGGCGCGTGCCATTAACTTCAATCACTTGGAAAAAAACAGGCTATAATATAACTATTGCTAAAACGAACGATATATATTGTTAAAGGTTGCAAATTTATGCTTAGGTATTGTTCTTGGCACATCTAACTTAATTTTTTCCCGTTTGCAAACTTTTATAATTATTAGCAAGACTTTAAATAATTAGGTCAAAACCTTAAAAAACACAAGTTTTAATAACACGTGTTTTTTTTAAAATTTTTTTGGTGTGAAAGAATATTGCAACATAAAATGGCTTTCGTTACAGCCAGCCAATCTAAAATTAAAAGCCTGGTAAAAATTTTATTCCATTCATTTGAGTTTTTTTTTATATTTTTCATCTAAAAATAACAAAAAACGCAACAAAATCCGCCTTAATTTCGGCCACTTTTTAGGTTTAAAAAAAAACAAAAGCCTAAAACACAAAAAAACGATTACATAGCCTAAAATTATCAACTTTAGGATAAACAATACGTTAAAAAATTTAAGAAGTGTTACAATTCCACACCAACCCTTGCCTATCTTTGATGTTTCAGATCTAACTGCATTCCTCCGCCAAGAAAATAATCTGAGTTTTTTTACCGCATTTATATAATCTTGGAGAAATTTCTATAGGGTTTATTGATAGTTCAAACTTATCCGATTGGGAGTTTGATTACTCCAGCCCGCACAGATGTTTAGTACGTAATTCTTATGAATGCATCCCTCCGCCAAGAAAATAACCTGACATCTTTTACTGTGTTTTAATCTACTTTCACAACTTTTTGAAGCATTAGTACTCTATATCGTGGTAAGTGGTGAGTTGAATGGGGAAACCCCATATACATTGATATTTAGTATTATTCAATGACTATGACTGCATCTGCATCCCTAAATATGACTGTATCCTTCCGCCAAGAAAATAACCTGACTTTTAAAAGTTGTGTTTCTATATTATTTTTGAGAAATTCGTTCGGGTCTATTTATAATTTAATACAACCTAGCAAAATTGTGTGTTATGTAACCCCACCTGTACACATGATGGTGAAAATCGTGTTAAACAGGTTCTTTCACGTGAATTTTAAGGTGGCTGAAATTAACGCAATCTTTAAAAGCACATTCAGTTAGACACATTGCAAAGTAATTTTGAAGAAAATATTAAAACTTGAAAATTAACAATTTTGAGCTTTAAACAGAAGTTACTTTATGGTTATAGTGCTTCGTTCTAAATTTGATGCAGTTTAAACACAAAGCAAAAATCCAGAAAATCACAAAAAATTCACTTTTTGTATGAAAATGTTGAAAATGCAGAATAACATAAACAAAAAACTTTTGCAAAAACACTTTATTCAGCATTCATCTAGTTACTTTTGTGCTAGTTATTTTGTGTTTTAAAAATAAGCCAATTTTCTAACACCCTAAATTGGTGGCCGAAATTAAGGCCTGGCCGAAATTAAGTCAGATACCCTAATAAAATTTTTAAAAAATACGTAAATTCATACAATCGTTTTACTCTTTTTATTTTCAAAAATGGGATTACCTACTTAAGTAAAAAATATTTTTTTCTAAGAAGGGGGAAAGAGGTCGAAATTTTAAGGCTAGGGGGAAATGGACCCCACCCTGGCCCTCCGTGTTTATCTATGCTTCTGAGTGGGATGGGGGATTTCCTTTTCAGTTTTGGGGAAGGGGGAGGTTTACCGTTAAACCCCCCAACTAGCCCATACATAGGTGTTTTTTTGGTGGGGGGGACAGAGGGGAGGTGTTTTTTTTGGGAGGGGACAGAGGGGTCCCCCCCAGAGCCAAAATTTCGAACCCCCCCCCTCTAGAAAAAATTCAAGCCCCCCCTTCCCAAAGCTCGAGAGCGGTCCGGCCCGACCCCCCTAGCGAGGCTGACCTCCCTCCCGACAAATTTGGAAGTATATTTTTTTATTTACTGTCAAAAACACGGTTTTTTTAGTTAAAAACAGTGTTTAAATATTTTTTAGGCCTAAATAAGCTGTTTTAGTATACAAAATTCAATATTAGACCTAAAAACACTTAAGTCATTGATTTAAAAAACTTTGTTAAAAAATCGGACCCCCTGATCCCCCCCTAAATTTGAAATGTCTCACCTAGGGTTGACCCCTCCTAAAAACCCAGGGGGGTCCGTACCCCCCTGGACTCCCCCCTAAAAAATTTTGGTCTTCCAACTGGGAGTAGACCCCCCCCCTAGTGGACCTGACTAAAAACACCTATGGCTATGACTGCCCATGTATGGGTTTCGTTCCTAATTTATTAGGCGTGAAAAGAATACAGAAAATTAAAAAAAACAGTGACGTAGCCAGGGGGGGGGCGGTGGGGGCGGCGGGCCGCCCCCCCGAAACGGGTAGACAGGAGGAAAAATAAGGATAGTGGTTGGGCGGGGGGGGGCGGCCGCCGCCCCCCCCCAAACGGTCGCCAGATAGTAAAATTTGGGGGTTTTCAGAGGCTAAAAATTCAAAATTTTCTAGCGCCTCGCTAATCGCTCGGCGCCAAACTTTAAAATCATTTTAGTACCCCAATGGACCCCCAAAAACCAAAAATTTGTTCCGCTTCGCTTCGCTCAGCGGTCACTTTCTATAGTATACATACATATATATCTCGTTATTTATGTTGCCTGATGCTAATGTTATTTCAAAGTTAGTACAATAATTTTTATAAGTAATAAGTACTACACAGAAAGCAAAACAAACAATCATATTGGTTGATTTATGTACCTCTCCCCTCCTAAATTTTCTGCCGCTTATAGCATTGGCTCGGATTTTTTTCATATAGGTAGGTACCCTAGAAAACATGGAGCCGAGATGCTGCTTATGTGCTTTGGTTTACAATGTGGGTTTAGCCAAGAGGTCTGAAACTAACGTCTCTAAATTCCTTTTTTGTAAAATCCAGGCTCTGCCAATGTGTGCTTATGTAATTTTTAACTAAGAAAACATGTTTTTACCGCTAAAAACATTAGATAATAGGTTATTAGGCCAAAAACAGTGTATTATACAGCTTTATCTACGTTTATCCCTGCTTTTTTAACGTTTTCAAAAATTAACGGGGGGGCTCCGCCCCCCCCCCCCCCCCCCGAAATTTTTTTTTGTACTACAATCCGCCCCCCCCCAAATGAAACTCTGGCTACGTCCCTGAAAAAAAAAAGATTTTTTTTATTTTGACGGAAGACCCTTAGTACTGTTCCAGCGGAAAAATGTAAAAACCTAAAAAAGTCTACTAACCTTGTTCCTCCCAGTATCTTCTTTCGGCTTCTGCCTCTTTTTCCGCTTCTTTATTCGCCTTTTCCTTCGCATCTTTGAGACTTTGATATATTTGAGACTGCCGCTTTTCGGTCTCTTCTTGAATTCGCCTTTCCGCTTCCAAACGCAAGCGATAAGCAAGCTGGTCTCGTTTCTGCAAAAAATCCTTGTGTTGCACCAAACGTACATTGAACTTTTTAAGTTTGTTTGGAGGCTTCACTCTATACAATAAATAATAAGCAATAATAATCGTGACGAGAGAAAAAAACTGTAAATTTCGAATTGCAGTTGACTACAATCAAAAAGTCATTAAAGCGGTTATGAAATTATTGTGATTCACAAAAGGTTTAAATTTTTCTTTTCAGCGTTAATTATGTATCACACATAATAATAAGGAATAATTATTATGAGAAAAACAACTTGAATGACTACAAAGAGTATGAGCCACGCAGTAATATAACACGTCAAAAATATGAATGAAAACTTTTTTCAGATAATTTATAATACTCTTCTTGTCTTTTTTTTAGAGCAGAAGTTATTGAGGCTATGGATATTTATATGGCCGCCTAAAACCATGTATCAGCACTGTTGCTGTTATAGGGTTTGAGATTTATTCAATGACACTACCCTAGGGGATTGGTGTGAGGTCAAAAATATTAATATGCAGATCTGTGCACTGCCCCCCCGGGGTTAAAACGGGGGGGCAATTCCAAAATGGGGGGCACGGGAGGCAACTTTTTTGAAACGGGGGGGGGCAAGCAGGGGGGAAAGAAAAAAAAGAGAGAAAAAAAGGAGAAAAAAAGAAGGGAAAAAGGAAAAAAGGGACAAAAAAGCGAAAATAAGGTAAAAATAGGTCTAAAATGGCTTAAAATACATTGAAATAGACTAAAAACTGAAAAATTCGCGATGATGGCGTCATCATAGGTCAAAAACGGCGTCATAACTTTAGGGTACTTTTTCATTTTTTGGAGGGGGGGGCAATAAAACGGCGGGGGGGGGCATTTCCAGACCGTGCACAGGTCTGAATATGACATTTATTTTAAAAAATATGATACAAAATAATAAATTAATAAAACTAAATAAAAAATAAAATGAAATGAAAAATAATACCTAAATTTATATAGGATTTAATATTTTACTTACTTGTAATTAATTAATTAACTTATTTGTTTCTTTTGAACTTACTTTACTACGTCCTCCTTTCTTTTTTCCAAGTGGCTCATTTGTTTTCGGTCGGTTGTTTTCTGTAATTAAACGGGGAGGGTACCCTATTTCACACCAGTCCCTACGCCTGCGCATGGTATAGGTAAGTGAACAACAAAAAAACACACTTTTTGGCACCTCCCTCAAAAAAAAATTTATTAAAGCCTTTAGCTTATTAAAAATAGGTCTATAGGTTTTCTGGGGCGCTTTTTCAGCTTCTGATAACCATTTTTTTATAAATATATCCTATTAAATGAGAAAATTAGAAAAGTGATGTTTTTTGGTCATTTTTTCCAAAAAAAAAACACACAAAAAACACTTTTTCCTAAAAAAAACACTTCAAAAATCGGCTCTAAAACACTTAATTCCTAAGCTATTTGAAAAAAAAAACACAACATTTTAAAGCTTTCCAAACGTTTTTCTACCTATATAACCACTTTAAGTTTCATGGTTTTTTTAATTAACACATTGAAAAAAATTTGAAAAAAAATCGTGTTTTTTTTTCGACATTTAAAAAAACATTTAGTGATAATTAAAAATTTTAGACCTTTTCCTGTATTTTTAGAGTAAAAATTTTAGTTTTAATGAATTCTACACAATTTTTTACCCCAGAAAAGTTGTTTTTGCAATAATTTTGAATTTATTAAAATTTTTACATAGAGTGAAAAAAAAGTTCGAAAAATATCATTTTCACTTTTTTGTCAATTTTGGAGCTACAAAAACTATTTTTATTAAATCTACGCATTTTTTTACCCCACAAAAGCTGTTTGGAAAAATAGTCTTCACAGTTTAGTGATTTTATGAGAATTTTAATCTTTTGAAATTTATAATAGTGAGCAGAAAAACATGAATTTTGAAATTTTGATACATATTTTCTTGGCTGAAGCTGTTTTTTAATTCGGGAATTATTTTTAACAAAGCCGCACAAACATTTAAGTGAATAAAAACAGTGATGAAATATTTTTATTTTTTTTTTTTGTTTTTTTTAATTTTTTGTCTCAATAATAAATTTTACATTTTTGTAAAATGCCCCATATGACAAGTAATTTATTTTAAATGCCGTTTTTTATATGTTTTTGAAATTAAAACACACTTTTAGAAGTTGTTATTAAATTTTAAGTGATTTTCATGGTGTTTTTTTTTTTTGGAAAAAGCACTTAAATTTGCTCAGTGTTTTTCCAAAAAAAGAAAACCCTATTATAAAAAATTGGTGCGACTAGATTAAAAACCAAGGTTACCACGTGAAAAAGCGAGTCCTAATCGTTTAGGATGTTAATTTTTATGCATGTAGTTCTAAAGGGTCAAAAATACCGATATTCCAAACACAGTATAGTTGAGCTCGTTTTCGAGAGAAAAAATTCAAAATTTTTAAAATGTCATATTTTTCAAATTTTGGGATTAAAATAAGTATAAAAAAACAACTTTAAATTTGAGTTTTGAGTTGTATTTAAGAAGATATGGGGGTGTTTTTTTTTTTGGAAAAATCGGGTGTTTTTTTGTTCACTTACCTATAGGTGATCTTACCTTACCGCTTACCGCTTGGTAGGAGCACTTTTTTGTGACCAAAAAATTATTTTTTTTTTGATTTGAAAATTGTTAATTAAAAAAGTATTAGTTTTTTGTGTTTTGGAAGAAAACAATGCGCTGCCTCCGCTTGTAGGCTATACCGCAATGGTCACACGGTAAGGTCTAGACCCCGACCCCGCCATCAGGCGCTATGCTGACAAGACATAGCGTGGAAATTACCTCACCAGGGTGACAATAACACTTTTGGATAACCAAATATACCACCATCTCCAGGGTGGCGCAATCCCCAGAGCAAGCTACTAGAAGGCTTTTCGTCTTTAATTTCCTTATTTAATTTAATTAGAAACAAAATTCTAAAATATCAATCTCGGTTACCTTCTGCACTTCTTGTTCCTCTTGCTCTTTTGGAACTCCAGCCTCTTGACCGTGTTGTTTCACGGAGAGTTTGGCCTCTTTCAGACTCTCCAGCAGGGCTTGAATGTCCTGCTCTTCTCGGAGATTCTGCTGCGACGTCGCTGAAGAAACGTTCGGAGAAATGGCACTCGGCGAAAAGGAAGAAGCGCTGTTCGCCGCACTCGCCGCTGCGTTTCCCCCCGTGGCCGGCGGTGGCGCTGCCGTCGTTCGTTTCGTCAGAGTGTCCGTTTTAAACGGAGGTGGCGGTGTAGGATCCACTCTGTTGCTCTGCATAGTCGGGGGGAGCAGGGCGTGCTGCTGGTCGACTGGGAAGCGAAAGTTCTTCGGCTTCCTGGCCGGGGGGACGGGGGGTTGGGACGCGGGATTCGGCTGGGAGGCGGGTTCCCCGGCTCTGTACACCGTGTTCCGACCCCAACTCACCGACTTTTCTCCGTTGTTGTTGTTGTTCAGCAAAGTGGGAGTGGAAACGGGGGCGGCGATGGAGGTATCGTTCAAGGTTTCCGCGGCGGCGGGACTCGTTTCCTTGCTCCCGCTTTGTCGCGCCTCGGTTTCATCCTCGGCCACTTTCTCCTGGCGCAGTTTTTCTTTCAGTTCCTCCTCCGTGCGGCGGCGAAACTCCTCCGTCTGCTCTTCCGCCAGCTTCTGAGCGGTCAGTCGGGTTTCCTCCTCCAAGATTTCGTCGATGGTGCGGTCGCCGGGGTGCTCCCCCATAACCCACACCCAGACCTCACCGTCCTGCCCGCTGAGGAACTGGACACGTTTATTGGTGGCGCTCCGCTTTTTCAGACTGGGGTCCTGTTTCAGCCGGTCTTCGTACTCCTTTTCTCCGGTCAACAGCCAGTCCTATGAACGCACAGGTGAGCACATAGGTGGGCGGGGGAAAGGGGGGTTGGGTGGGGGGTTATTATACCCCCCGAATCCCGCTTATAGCCGACACCCCCCTCCTTAATTTGGGGGTATCCCGGACACCCCTCCTAAAATTTGGGGTTCCCCCCGTTCTAAAAACGCCGAAAATGGGGTGTTTGAGGTATACCCCAAAAAAAAACTTTTGGGACCCCCCTCCCCAAATTTCGGGGGTCGGGTATACCCACCCAGGAAATTCGGGAGGCTGCCCACCTATGGTCCTATGCACGCACAGGTGAGCACATAGATGAACAAGGGGGGTAGGGTGGGGTCCAACCCCCCTAGCCTCAATATTTTCCCCCACCCCCTAGAAAAAAATCCAGGGGGCCCCCACTTTCCCCCAAATTTTCAAATTTTTTACCCCTAACCCCAGTGGCGTGCCCAGGGGGGGGGGCGGCCCCCCCCCCCCCCCCGAAATCCGGCAAAGCCGGATTTTTTCGTAAGGGGGGACCCTTACGTTTTTGAATTTTGGGAGAGAAAATTTTTTTTCTTAAATATTAATACCGAAACTTTCCTGATGCCTTCCAAAAGCATAGTAATAGTCAAAAAACCAAATTTTCCCCGCTACGCGGGTAGTTTAAATTAACAATTTATCTCAGTTTTTCAATTTCAAATCGATTTTGCCGCTCAATAGTTAAGGCATACATGTTAAATAAAACTACTATAAACATTATTAACCTTTTATTAACGTTTTAAACACATGTTTTATATGGATAGGAATAAAAAAAAACCTTAAATTTTGTTTTAATTATCATCTGGAATTAAAATTTCTAGTGTATTTTAGCGCCTTAAATTAAAAATTTTCTCCCCCCGGGGGCATTCTGCGCCCCGGACCCCTCTGACAAGGGGCTCTGCCCCTTGACCCCCAGCTGGGGGGCTATTTCGCCCCCCAGACGCCCCGTTTCTGGGGGGCTGCCGCCCCCAGACCCCCCCTCAGGGTTAGTATGTACCCCCCAGACCGCCCCCCCCTGAAATGAAATCCTGGGCACGCCACTGCCTGACCCCTCTAGATTTTGAAATCTGACCTCCCCTCCACTTTCGAAAAAATTTCAAGTACTTTTTTATACTAAATTTTATTGCAAAAACGTAAATTTTTAACACAAATTTATATTTTTACACCCTTTTTATACCTAAATATTGCTTTTTATTCAATAAAATGTAGTATTGTCTTATAAAAAAACTATTATTAAATATTTAATGGTTTAAAAGTATTTGTTTCGGAAATCGGACCCCACCTGACCCCCCTCTTGGTTTTGAAATCTTCCACCCCGGGTCGACCCCCCTAGAAAACTAGGGGTACTTAGGACCTCCTACAATTTGAAATTTCATTTACGGGCAAGACCCATACTTTTTGAAGTGTTCATCTATGGTGTTTCCCGGGTTGGCTTTCTCTAGGAGGGCTTGAGGGGAAGGTCCCCCTCTAGCTTTCTAAGGAGGGTCACTGGGGTGGAAGATTTGCCTAGGGGGGGTCGTTCGGCTCATTCCCAAGCATAAAGAAGATTTTATTGAATAAAAAGCTTAGGTGAGAAAGGGGGGGGGGGACAAGGTGGGGTCCACCCCCCCCCGTGGCCACTAAATTTTGGCCCCCCCCCTAGAAAAAAATCTCGGGGGCCCCCCCTCCCCCCAAATTTCTGAATTTTTTACCCCTGACCCCCCTCTAGATTTTGAAATCTGACCCCCCCCCCTCCCCTCTCGGGAAAATTTTAGGTACCTTTTTTATACTAAATTTTCTTCCAAAAACGTGAATTTTCATCACATATTCATGCTTTTACACCCTTTTTATACATGAATATGGCTTTTTATTCAATAAAATGTAGTATTATCCTATAAAAAGAACAATTATTGAAGTTATTATGGTTTAAAACTGTTTTGCTTTGGACACCGGACCCCACCTGACCCCCCTCTAGATTTTAAAATTTTGCACCCGGGTCGACCCCCCTAAAAAGCTAGGGGGGGTCCGGACCCCCTGGGACCCCCCTCCTAGAATTCAAAATTCGATTTACCCCGGGTAACCACCCCCCTAGCTTCCCGGACCGTTCTCACCCTATGGACTTTTTCATCGACCCCCCCTAGATTTTGAAATTTCATTTACCCGGGGTAAACAGCCCCCCCCCTTAGCTTTTTGACCGTGTTCATCTATGGGTAAGCACAGTTTAGAGGAAGTGAAAAAGGGAGGGGCTAGTGAGGGGGCTGGAGCTAGACCGAAACGTGCTTTGGAAAAGGGGGTTGGCCTGGCCCCCTGGATTTTTTTCCAAGAGAATAGGGTCCGAAGTTATGGCTCTAGGAGCAACCCCTCATAACCCCCAAAAACACCTATAATGGCAGCATTCATTAAGAGCACACCAATAAATTAAAACGGTAATTATGTTACATGATAAAACTTATGAACTCATGAAAAAATCAAAACACTTATCAGTTATTAATAAACTAAAATTAACGAAAGTGAACTTGAATTTCCCTCAGCAACCTAAGCAATACTTTTAAATTATAATAATTTTTATAGAAATTTAATGGTGTCCTTTGAGAATACCAGGATGGATACTTGGAATACTATTTAAAATCCGGAGGGTTCGGAAAAAGGGAATTATACCCATAGATGAACACGGTCACCGAAGCTAGGGGGTGTTTATCCCGGGTAAATGACATTTCAAAATCTAGGTAGGGGGCGATCCTAGGGGGGTCAAACCCCCTAGCTTTCTAGTGGGGTGAGGGTCGACCCGGAGGGCAAAATTTTGAAATCTAGAGGGGGGTCAGGTGGGGTCCAGTCTCAGTGTCCAAAGTAAAACAGTTTTAAACCATAATAACTTTAATAATTGTTCTTTTTATAGGATAATACTACATTTTATTGAATAAAAAGCAATATTCTGGTGTAAAAAGGGTGTAAAAACATGAATATGTGTTAAAAATTCACGTTTTTGGAAGAAAATTTAGTATAAAAAAGTATTTAAAATTTTCTCGAGAGGGAAGGGGGAGGGTCAGATTTCAAAATCTAGAGGGGGGGTCAGGAGTAGAAAATTCAAAAATTTGGGGGGATGGGAGGCCTGGACTTTTTTTCTAGGGAGGGGTCTCCGAAATTTCAAGGCTGGGGGGTGGACCCCACCCTAACCCCCCTCCCCTTGTTTATCTAGCTATGATTATACAACCTTAGTTATTAGGCTTGTAGAGTGGTTGGTATACGTCGGCTGTAGTTGGTTGAGACGTTAAAAAGGGGTGAGACTGACATAGAGGGTGCAGCCCCTTCCCTAATAAGATGCCAATTTTTTTGCCTACTCCTAACCTTTGAATTCCCTACCTCTCAACCCCTTTCCCCTCTTCTATCCTCTTTACGATACGAAGTATAAAAATTTTCAAGTTTGTCTTTTTTGGTAAATTTAAATAATGAATGTTAGTTCAAAAGTCTTCTATATTAGTTTTTATTTACTTTCTTACATCTTAAAGCATTTTTTAGTGTTTTTATGTATCTTTATTGATTTTACAGTACCCCAGTCGGGCACTTAAGGTGGTCCGTGGTCCAGTTAAATTAGAGTTCTTGACTATTTCGTATTCTTAAATAACAGTAGTTTTAAACTATTGCTTTAATTTTTTTTAAAATTTTTTGAACTAATATCAAATATCATCGTATAAACATCAGTTTCTTAGAATTCCAAAGGTCAAGTTGTGGTCTGGGTACTCTGACCAACCACCCCGTGCCCCTCCAGTGACAATCAGAAAATAGCAGTGGTGTGCCCAGGGGGTGACCTGACCGCCCCCCCCGAAATCCGGCGAAGACGGATTTTTTCGTTAGGGGGGATCCTTACGTTTTTTAAAGTTTGGAAGAGAAAAAATTTTTTCTTTAATATTAATATAGAAACTTTCCTGATGCCTTTCAAAAGCATATTAATAGTCTAAAAACCAAATTTTCCCCGCTTCGTGGGTAGTTTAAATTAATAATTTCTCTTGGTTTTTTTGATTTCAAATCGATTATGCCGTTCAATAGTTAAGACATAAATGTTAAATAAAACTACTATGAAGCTTTTACTAACATTTTAAAGCTTTTATTATAAAGCTTATAAAGCTTTTAAACACATGTTTTAAATGTAAAGAGATAAAAAACCTTAAATTTTGTAATATTTATCATCTGGAATTAAAATTTCTAGAGTATTTTAGCGCCTTAAATTAAAAATTTTCTCCTCCGAAGGCATTCTGCCCCCAAAACCTCCTTCAGGGTTAGTATTTACGCCCCCACCCCGACCCGAAATGAAATCTTGGGCACGCCACTCCCACTGGGAAGTAGGGTTGGTTAACCAAAACCCAATGCAAAATATTGTATGTTTGCTCATCCTACCTCAACGCCTTTCACAGCAAATAGCATTACAAATTAAGATAACAACAACAAAATTTAGAATTTAAAATTTAAATTTATTTTTTAAAATTTACACAAGAGTATTAAATGTTAATATTTGTTGTTTTTTTATGTTGAATAGTAAAGTTACATCACATTGGCCGTTTTCTTAACTCAAAATTTATATTTGGCTCACAACTCAGCCAATCTATATTTGGCTGAATTACACCCAAGGAGAGCTGTTGACCTTTTCCCGTAGTGCAGAGCGCCGGAGTTGCTCTTCGCGCATCTTGCAGAAAAGTATTTGCTTTTGCTCGTCATCCAGTTCCGCAAGAAGCTCCGGCTCCACGTACATGTCCTGCAGGATCTGTTTTAGCATGCTCATCTTCCGCTGCTTTTGTTCTCTTGGTTAAAAAAATCCCCTTTCTTTAGGGATTAATTTTTTTTCCTAGCTTTTTGCAGTGCAGTTGCAGCCCCGAAAATCAATTATAAAATCCGCGTTATAGGAGTGCTTCCAAGTTCTTGAATTTCATTATGTCACACAAATTAGGCTGGAAACAAAGTATAATAATTAAGATCAACTATTAGGATTAACCCAAATACAAACAGTAGTAAGTGCAAGTTTTGGACTTTTGAAATCCTACAATTTTGTGCTAAAAATTATTAATAGGTACTGGTACAATAAAAGCCCAGAAATTTGTTGTGGTGTCAGGGAAAAAACGATTACCATAAAAAACCGGCATTCTCCAAGAATACATTATTAAATTAAAATTTTTTTCTATTATGATAAAATTGAAACAAAACATATAAAATTATTATGAGATGACACAATTTATGAAAAAGCTTAACTTATGACTACAAACAAACCTTTCCCAAGCAACTTTAAAATCAAGCTAAACATTGTCCTAACATTTTTTATTTTAATTCACTTCTGTATTCTGAAAGAATGTCACAAAACCGGCATAGCTTAGTTGCATAATCATCAATTATCATAATTGTTACCTAGTATAGCGGACCTGTGCACTGCCCCCGGGGGGTTTTTATTGAGGGGCGTGCAATCTAAAATTGGAGAACAGGCAGGGGAGCCATTTTTTGAAACAGGAGGGACAAAAATACGGGGGAGCAAGCATGGGAGAAAGAGGAAAAAAAGGGAAAAAAGATAAAAAAGACAATAAAGGCGAAAAGAAAAAAGAACAAAAAAGTGAAATTTACGTAAAAATAGGTGTACAATAGCTTAAAATGCATATAAATAGGCTAAAAACTGCCAAAATTTCGAGATGATGGCGTCATAAAAAGTCAAAAATGGTGCCATAATTTTTGGATACCTTTTCATTTTTGGGCGGAGGCATAAAACAGGGGGGAACAGCCAATAATATTCAGGTGGCCATTTCCCGATCGTGCACAGGTCTGCGGAGGTTGGACTCATAGGTGAGAAAGGGGGGGGGGGCAGGGTGGGGTCCACCCCCCTGGCCTCGGCATTTTGGGGCCCCCACCCTAGACAAAAAGTCTACGGCCCCCCCTCCCCCCAAATTTGCCAAATTTTTACCCCTGACCCCCTTCTAGATTTTGAAATCTGACCCCCCCCCCCTCCCCTCTCGGGAAAATTTTAGGTACCTTTTTTATACTAAATTTTCTTCCAAAAACGTGAATTTTCATCACATATTCATGCTTTTACACCCTTTTTATACATGAATATGGCTTTTTATTCAATAAAATGTAGTATTATCCTATAAAAAGAACAATTATTAAAGTTATTATGGTTTAAAACTGTTTTGCTTTGGACACCGGACCCCACCTGACCCCCCTCTAGATTTCAAAATTTCGCACCCCGGGTCGACCCCCCTAAAAAGCTAGGGGGGGGGTCCGGACCCCCTGGGTCCCCCTTCCTAGAATTCAAAATTCAATTTACCCCGGGTAACCACCCCCCTAGCTTCCCCGACCGTGCTCATCTATGGTTGGGGGCATAGGTGGGCGGGGGGTTATACCCCCCAAAAAAATCCCGATTATAGCCGACACCCCCCCTCTCCCCGCCTAAAATTTGGGGGTACCCCAGACACCGCCTTAAATAGGGGTCCACAGCTACACATCGCGGTATTTATGAATACACAAAAAAGTTGTAATGTCCCCCGGATGCGGAAGGATGTTGGTACACCTCTACGCCTACCCATAAGTGTGTGGGGGTCCGCTAGGGGGGGGGGGTCCACCCATAGGTGAGAAAAGGGGGGCAGGGTGGGGTCCACCCCCTCCCCCCTAGCCTCGAAATTGTGGGACCCCCCTGCCCTAGGTAAAAATCTAGGGCCCCCCTCCCCCCACATTTCCGAATTTTTTACCCTTGACCACCCTCTAGTATTTGAAATCTGACCCCCCCCCCCTTTCGGGAAAATTTTAGGTACCTTTTTTATACTAAATTTTCTTCCAAAAACGTGAATTTTCATCACATATTCATGCTTTTACACCTTTTTTATACATGAATATGGCTTTTTATTCAATAAAATGTAGTATTATCCTATAAAAAGAACAATTATTAAAGTTATTATGGTTTAAAACTGTTTTGCTTTGGACACCGGACCCCACCTGACCCCCCTCTAGATTTAAAAATTTCGCTCCCGGGTCGACCCCCCTAAAAAGCTAGGGGGTCGGGACCCCCTGGGACCCCCCTCCTAGAATTCAAAATTCGATTTACCCCGGGTAACCACCCCCCCTAGCTTCCCCGACCGTGCTCACCTATGATGTTAATTAGTTATTGATTTGACGATTCGAAAGTAAAATGAACAAATAAAGCATGTTTATTATACATTAAATTGAACAAATTGTGTGATATTTAGGTATGGGTGTTTTTTTTTTTGAGGTAGGGCGTCGATTTTAAAATCTAGAGAGGGGTCAGGCAGGGGTAAAAAATCCGAAAATTTGGGAGGGGCCCTTTCTAGGGCCCCCCCCCCCAAAAAAAAAAAATTTCGAGGCAGGGGGGTAGACTCCACCCTCCCCCCTTGTTCATCTATGGCATAGATGAACACGGTCAAAACTGGCAAACTCAACACGGTCAAAAAGCCAGAGGGGGGTGTTTACCCCGGGTAAATGACTTTTCAAAATCTAGGAGGGGGGTCCTAGGGGGAGTCGGACCCCCCTATTAGCTCTTCGAGGGAGGGTCGACCCGTGGTGCGAACTTTCGCACTCTAGAGGGGGGTCAGGTGGGGGCCGGTCCCGGTGTCCAAAGCAAAACAGTTTTAAACCATAATAACTTTAATAATATTTCTTTTTATAGGATAATACTACAATTTATTGAATAAAAAGCGATATTTAGGTATAAAAAGGGTGTAAAAACATGAATAAATAGTGTTAAAAATTGACGTTTTTGCAAGAAAATTCGTAGTGAAAAAAAGTACTTAAAATTTCTCTAAGAAGGGAGGGGGGGGCAGATCATCAAAATCTAGAGGGGGGTCAGGGGGTGAAAAAATCGAAAAATTGGGGGGAGGGGGGGGGGCCCTCCTGGATTCCCGGGGGGCCAAAATTTCGCGGTTAGGGGGAGGGGTGGGGTTCGACCCTACCCCCCCTTGTTCATCTATGGGTCTGTGCAAAAAGGCCATATAAATTGATTATAGGCTAAATTTATCATAAAGTGTGTAAATTGCCCATAAAGCTGAGTTTATAGACCATAAAATGTAAATAATTATAATGCGTTAGCTATATTTCCTTTAAAATTTAACACTTAAAGGTGCGGTGCGGAGTCAAACTTTTTGTGTTCGATTTTGATAATTTTTTGTGAAAACTTTTCTTTACCCTGCCCGCATTAGCCCACAAAAATTTTTTTAACAAAATATCTCCATTGGTTCAGGAGTTATGACACCCGAAAATGGCGTTTTTCGACAATTCTGAACGTGAAAGATTGCTCGATGAGTATAACGATTTAAGTTACAAATTACGCAATTAATGAAAGCGGCTAGTTTATATTTTAATTTGATACCTTGATCATTAAAATTGGTGCAGTATTCGTCGAGATATTGCAATTCTCGTACAAAAAACTCTCGATTTTTTTGCCAAAAACACGAAGTGAAGGAAAGAAAGGTTGGGCAAACTTAAGGACGTACCAAGGGTTTCATTTTGGAGGGGGGGGCGGGCGGATTTCAGTACAAAAAGAATTTCGGGAGAGGGCTCCGCCCCCTCTCCCAAAATTTTTTTTGGGGGGAGTGGGGCGGAGCCCCCCATAATTTTTGAAAAGGTTAAAAACAGCAGAGATAAACGTAAATAAAGCTGTAAAATACACTGTTTTTGGTATAATAACGTATTATCTAATGTTTTTGGCAGTAAAAACATGTTTTTTTAGTTAAAAATTACATTTTTTCAGTAGAGCTTGGATTTCAAAAAAAATTGATTTAGAGACCTTAAAAACCCCCATGGCCACACCCACACTGTAAATTAAATCAGATGAGCAGCATATCCATGTTTTTTGAGATACCTATATGAAAAAAATACCAAAGCATTGTTGTGGGCGGCTGGAAATTTTAGGAGGGGGAAAGGTATACACACAAATCAACCAAATAAATAATAATAAATGTTTTGCTTGATGATGATGTGTAGTTTTATTGTTTATTACAATTATTGTACCTACTTTTTTCAATAACATTAAGCAAGATAAATTGCAAGAAATATGCATATGCACATAGGTGAGACCGGGGGGGGGCAGTGTGGGGTCCACGGTCCACCCCCCCTAGCCTCGAAATTTTGGGACCCCCTCTAGACGAAAATCCAGGGGGCCCTCTCCCCCCAAATTTCCGAGTTTTTTACCCCTGACCCCCTCTCTAGAATTTAAAATCTGACCCTCCCCCCTCCCCCTTCGGGAAAATTTTGGGTACTTTTTTTATACTAAATTTTCTTTCAAAAACGTCAATTTTCATCACATATTCATGCTTTTACACCCTTTTTATACATAAATATGGCTTTTTATTTAATAAAATGTAGTATTATCATATAAAAAGAACAATTATTAAAGTTATTATGGTTTAAAACTGTTTTGCTTTGGACACCGGACCCCACCTGACCCCCCTCTAGATTTCAAAATTTCGCACCCCGGGTCGACCCCCTAAAAAGCTAGGGGGATCCGGACCCCCCTGGGATCCCCCCTCCTAGAATTCAAAATTCGATTTACCCCGGGTAACCACCCCCCCTAGCTTATGCATATGCACCCAGGTGTTTTTGGGGGGGACAGAGGGGTGCACTCCCCCCCTAGAGCCAAAATTTTGGACCCCCCTAGAAAAAATTCAGGGGGGCCCTCCCCCCAAAGCTCGAGAGCGGTCCGACCTGACCCCCCCCCCTAGCGAGGCTGACCCCACTCCCGACCAAGTTGGAAGGATATTTTTTATTTAATGTCAAAAACAAGGTTTTTAGTTAAAATCAGTGTTTAAATACACTTTTAGGCCTAAATAGGCTGTTTTAATACATAAAAATTCAATATTAGACCTAAAAACACTTAAATTATTGAGTTAAAAAAATTTTCCTAAAAAAATTGGACCCCCCTGACCCCCCCCCCCTAAATTTGAAATCTCGCACCCGGGGGTCGACCCCCCCTAAAAAGCCAGGGGGGTACGGACCCCCCCTAAAAAATTTTGGCCTTCCACCCAGGGGTGGACCCCCCCTAGCGGACCCGACCAAAAACACCTATGTATGCACCTATGCTTAGCACTTATACATATGCATAGTATGGAAATTTTTTTTTTGCTTTTTGGGGATTAATTGTGGTACCAAAACTATTTTAGAGATTAGCGATTAGCTAGTCGAGAAAATTTTGCAATTTTGGCCTCTGAAAACCTTCAAATTTTACTATCTGACGACGATTTTGGGGTGGGGGCGGCCGCCCCCTCCCCTCGCCCAACTACTATCCTTATTTTCCTCCAGTCCGACCCTTTCGGGGGAAGGGGGGTGGGCGGCCGCCCTTCCAGCCCCCAAACTTCACAAAATCGCTGCCGTCGTTTTGTGTTTTTAACAAAAAAATCCCGCTGCCGTCGTTTGATGCAGTATTTGTCGAGATATTACGTTTCTCGTACAAAAAACCCTCGATTTTCTGGCTAAAAACACGAAGTGAAGGAAAAAAAGGTTGTACAAACTTCATCAAATCACTGCCGTTGTTTGGTTTTTTAGCAAAAAAATCCAGGGTTTTTTGTACGGGAAACGCAATATTTTATAGATAGATAGATAATATGCCTCTACCACACCGCCTAGAACCCTTAGTGTTCTTATTGGGTGAACAACATTGACAGTGCCAAAGAGAGAACACCTTAGCCTAACATAACCACAACTACAACAAATTTAAATAAAAACAGAAAGAACATTTGACAAATACTGCACCAATCTTAACGATCAAGGGATCAAATTAGAGTAAAAAATAGCCGCTTTCTTTAAGTGCATAATTTGTAACGTAAATCGTTATACCCATTGAGGAAACTTTCATGTACAGTACAAATGGTGGAAAAACGCCATTTTTGGGGGGTCATAAACTTCTGAACCACTAAAGATATTTTGTTGAAAAAATTTTTATGGGCTATTGGGGGCAGGGGTAAAGTTTTTACAAAAAATTATCACAATCGAAGACAAAAAGTTTGACTCTGCATCGCACCTTTAAGACATAATAACTTAACAGACCTGTGCACAATCTGAAAAAGCCCCCGCCATAATATTAGTCTGAGTGGCTGTGCTCTTCCCCCGTTTTATTGCCCAAAAATGAAAAAGTATTCGAAAATTATGGTACCATTTTTGACTTATTTTTATTTAAATTTCGCCTTTTTTGTCTTTTTTTTCTTTTCTCCCCTGCTTACTTGCTTCTCGTTTAAAAAAATTGCAACTCCCCTTTAATAAAACCCAAGGGGGAGCAGTGCACAGGTCTGACTTAAATTTCTCACAATTAAATTAACCCTTCAGGATTTCTTGTTCAAAAAGCGCTGCAAATCCGCAGAAGGTATTATACGTCAGTGCTGCTCTGTTTTAAGCTCCGCACCACCTTGCTTCCAACGCGGCGTTTAACACAGTGCAGCACTGACGCGAAATACCTTCTGCGGATTTGCAGCCAAATGAATCCCAAAACCCAAATTCCAAAGCTTGAAAATTGTGTTTTGCTTACGCTTAGTAAACAACTTTTTTGCATGTTTTTATGGTTCAAACAAAGTTTCTAAACAAATTATAATTTCCAAACGCATTTTTGAATTTTATGATCATTAATATTTTTATGGTTAATTTGGTCATGGCTAATTAACACAATTTTATGTTTAATTCGGACGTCACCGATAAACTATACTAATATTTAATTGATAGGCACACGTCTGGGACTGGTATCTTTTAATATAAGATTAAAATCTGGGCATTATCTAATAAATATTTAATATACACCTAATGATAAACCTCATTTTTTTGCTGTTGTTCAGTTGTTGCATTACCTCAAACTTATCTCCCCCATGCAGATTATACAAAGGGCAGGTGCTGAGACAAGCCAGGAGGGGCGAAAAAATTTGGCTAACTTGGTTTCACTCCATTTTTTAAGGTTAAGCTCACGCGTTACTCAGCCTAAGCAAAGCCTAAAAAACAACCTAAACTTTCTTCGTGCAGCTATTTGTTAAAGTTTAGGTTGTTTTTAAGACTTCGCTTAGGCTTAGGAACGCATAGGCTTAACCTTAAAAAAAAGTTGGTAAAACCGAGTTAGCCAAAAATTTCACCTCCGTGGTTGAGACTCTTCGTCCAACATTGATAACGATGTTGGCAACCTTTACCGCTAGAGTATTCACTGCGCGCAGCGTTCACCCATTCCAAGATCTTAGCTAAAGGATTTTAAGCCGCCGCCTGATTTTGATCTCACATTTAAGGTCGTACATGAGCAGCATAGGTGTCCCTGTGTTCCTGCAGCTGCAAGGCCAATCAATGGTACAGACTCAACACACCATGGAGCTGCATTTATCAACTAGTTTGCAAAATGGAAAACTGCCATGCGTAGCCGATGCACAACAACAATCGCTCTAACCCTGTCAATCTGGACTTATTTCTATAAAAGAAAAGATCCTGCAACCAGGTCCAGATGGTTGGTACCCATAGGCCCGTTGGGTGCTGCCTAAAGGTCAGCACGATCCTGGTGGCTCAATGACACATAAACCTTATAAACAACTGTACTACGTCAAAAAAGTTGGATTTTCTTTCAAGCTAATGTATCAATTGAACCACCGCCCAACGGTCAAAAAAAAGTTGAATTTTTAGGCATTATATTTTTAGAGCCTTATTGGGCCGGCTGTAAGTGCTTAAATTCACTTGATCGTCTGAAAACGCTATATCAACACAACACTGTACTGTTGCAATTAAAGTAACCTAAACAACAACTTAAAAACAAATGCTGAGTTTGTTTTTTATTGCCCCCTCCCCCACCCAATTTAAGGCGCCATTTTTGACCTATTATGACGCCATTATCGCGAATTTTTCGCAATTTTTAGACCTATTTTTGCTTAACTAGGCTCTTCTTGTCCTTTTTTTCTTCCTTCCTTCTTTTCTTCTCTTTTTTGTTTTTCTTTTTTTTCTCGCTTCTTCTTTCTCCTCTGATTGCTCCCCCCCCGTTTCTAAAAAACTGCCCCTGTGCTCCCCCATTTTGGTTGAACCCCTTAATAAAACCCCGGAGAGGCAGTGCACAAGTACGAATATGCTAAAAAAATTCTTTAACCCATGCTTGGTCTTAAACGATTGTTTTTAATTTTTGCCAAAAAAAAACAACAAATGTAGTAGTAACCAAATTTTTTTGTTTAATGTAATTTTGACATAAATAATATATGTATTCGCAACACTGGCGTTCGGCGTGACCACGTCGCTGGGATATGGCATGTTAGAGTGACCACGTTATATGCGGCTCAAAGCCTAATTTAGCTTTGAGCCGCTGAAATAGTTTCCCCTCCGCTGAAAAGGAATAAATACTTTCCTTGGTATGGTCAGAAAATAAAAAAAAATAATAAAATACGCTCTGTATGATTTGACCTTCGTTATAATTTCTTTACCATTTGACTTCCGTACAATTGACCTTTTGGCAAAAAGAACATTTGGTATTCGGACTAATAATAATTGATTTGTTTGACGGAAATGTATACAAGATACAATACAACCATAGGTGTGAAATTTATTTTGACCCTCCTGGCTTGGCTTAGCGCCTGCCCTAGTGCCCTTTGCATCTGCATAGGGAAGATAAGTTTCAGGTAATGCAACAACAACGGCTGGGTATATTTTTTTCTCAAAAAAAAACCTACAAACCAATCTAAATCTAGTCAAAATAACCCTTTATGTGAAAATGTCCTAATCTTTTGACCAGATTTTTATTTGTCGAAAGCCAATTTTACCTACCTTTTTGATTGGGCAAAATTACTGCAAAATGAAAGCTGGAAAAAATAATATGGTTTAGCTAAATGAACATAAAAAATCGATTTTAGAAAGTTTGAACGCCAGCACTTGAACGCCGAGCATTTGACCGCCAGCATTAGTACGCCGCGCACTTCAACGCAAAGCGGTAGACCGCAGAGCGAGAGCATTTGACCGCCGCAGTACGCGTTGCTTTAAACAAGACGTTATATCTTTCCACCAAAGTAGTATGGGGGGGGGGGGGGGGGGGGGGGGGGGGGGGGGGGGGGGGGGGGGGGGGGGGGGGGGGGGGGGGGGGGGGGGGGGGGGGGAAACTTCCTTGTCTAAGAATAATAAAAAACTCAACAGAATATAAAAAAATATTTTCAATAAAGTATTTAAACAAAACAATGTTGTTTTGGCAATAAACGATCAGTCAAAAATCTAATTTTTTCCTGAGTCTAAGCAAAACCTAAAAATCAAGTAAAACTTTATGGTTTGAGCGGACACTCGCCTTGTTAAAATACGTTTACAAAATCACATGCAAAAGACGAGATGTAGAAGACGACATATGTAAAGACGAAATGTAAAAGACGAAACTTCCAAAAAATCCAATACCCAAAAAAACAAAAAATCCACCCAAAAAATCAAATTATGCGCACAGTCCGTTCAGTAAAACTCTATGAAGGACAAACCATGGACCACAGAAAAATATAATATTGGCGTTTTGAAAAAATGGTGTCCGGAAAAAATACATTCTGCATAATATCTTCGGAAAGAATCTCTTCTGCAATAATAACTTTTGCAAAAATACATTCCAGTAAAATATCTTCGGAAAAAATAACTTCTTGCCGTGCGTCACAGAATCTATTCTGGAAGGTGTTCTTTCGCCCTTCTAACGCTGAACGTTGGATGAATAAACCGACGAGTGAGGCGCGCAGCGGAAATGGAGATATAAACAATTTTATAATTTCAAAACATTACGTACAAACTATTGATAATAAAACTATCAACATTTTTAAAAAAAAAACATTATTTAGTAATCTATCATAACAATTTAGCTTGAATTTAGGTTTTGCTTAGGCGAAAAATAAATTTAATTAAAACAAAGTTTTGAATAATTTTTAAAGCATTTTAGACTAAGAATGTTTTATACTGAGTTTTCAAAAACCATGAAGTTTAGCACAGCGGAATAAAATAAAAAAATCGTATTATTTAAAACATTCAAACCCTTGATAACAAAAATTAGATTTTTTAATAAAACATTATTAAAAAAAATAGTTACAATACAATTTTGTCGCTAATTTCCTAAGAAGTTTTTACTCTAAGCTTTAGGAAAAATAAATTTAATTAAAACTAAGTGTTAATTTGCTTTTAAAGCCTTTTACACTAGTATGATTTTATACTTTAAGTTTTAGAAGCATTAAGTTTTTAATTTGTTCATAAGCTAGTAATTTTAAGTTTAGAATTAAACAAACCAGTGTACTTTTAATTTAGTAATTTAGTTTAATAAATTTACCAGTGTATTAATTTATATTTAAAGCGTAGTGTGAGTAATTTAGCACAATTTAACATACAATCACACATTTTTTGGTTTATAATTTCGCATAGTTGGCAATGTTTTAAATTCTAAGATTGCTTTATTTTAATTTCGCTGCGCGTCTCACTCCTAGGTTAATTTCTTGAAAGGCGGAAAGAATACCTTGGCATGATATTTTACCGCGACGCACGGCGAGAAGTTATTTTTTCCGAAGATATTTTACTGGAATGTATTTTTGCAAAAGTTATTCTTGCAGAAGAGATTCTTTCCGAAGATATTATGCAGAATGTATTTTTTCCTAGCGCCGAAAAAATTAAGATTCTAGAAAATTATATTCCAAGCACTTGATCCCCGCGAAATTAATTGTTGGTAGTGCGACGAAAAATGTTATAGTAACACAATTTATTAGAAATAAACTATGGAATAAAAGTCTTTTATTTTCCGTAACCCCAGCGAAATCTAATAAAATCAAGCAACAAGTTATAAAATCAACTGCGCAGCGACTATGTTGGGATCAAATGATGCGCGGAATTTTTGTCAATACAATTGTCTTTAAACATCTCGTCTTTAGAAAGCTCGCCTTTTAAACATCTCGTCTTCGGAAAACTAGTCTTTTGGGTGTGATTTTGTGAACGTGCTTTTTAAAAGACTAGTTTTACGTCAAAACCATAAAGTTTTGCTTAATTTTTAGGTTTCGCTTGTCTTAAGAAAAAGTAGCATCAATTTAAAGCGGCTTGTATTCTTCAATTTAAAGTAAACATCATTAAATAACAATTTACCACAATAAAATTTTGCTTGATTTTTAGGTTTTATTTAAGCTTGGGCTTTCAGCCTTTGAGAACAAATTATTTATAAAAAGTTTATTACAATACAATTTTGCCTCCTCCTTTACGTTTTGCTTAAGCTTAGGACAAATAAAGGTTTACTATTAAGGTTTAAAAAAAGTTTAAATATTTATTTATTCCGCATGAAGCAGAATACGCAAGGTCACTGTTACTTAGCACTAACTGCTCAACCAAATACTACATA